>VNJO01011412.1:0-27891 GCA_008042535.1 Drosophila tani | reverse complement strand
TTTCTACCGTGTCAATGTGAGGGCTAACTTTGACAAGGACCTAAAATTCGTATTAAATTTTTACCGCCAAATTAATAACTGATTTCAGACCGCCAACTGAAGAAGCAGAGAAGCCATTTTACCGTCCTTAAAAGCGCTCTGTTAATCTTTTGCTTTAAGATAAATCACAGGAGGGTAGAAAGCGATTGCTTTACGAATATGTATATTAATAAATAAATTATATTTTCCGTTCAGATAGCTATCAGGTACATTAGCAGAGAGGGTAGAAACCTTTAAGGAAGGGCCTCTTTACTAGTTCGTTTTTTTTTACAAGGGCTTTAACAATACATTTTTATTTGTAAATGTTGACTTCCCTTTGTCTTATTACTTGTTTGTATTATAAACGGGATTTATATGTTGAGAATGAGCCATTTATCTTTATGATTAACTTGTCTTCAATAAACTACCCAAGTTTGTAGTGATTAGCACCATAACGTTTATATTTTTTTCCTTCTATAATGTATTTTATTGATATTTATTGCAATCTCCTAACGACCTCAACCAAGAAACTCTCTCATCCATCAATTACGAAAGTTTTTCCTTACTCAATCTAGGCCAACTCAACTGGCAAACTGCAAACTCTGCTGGAAATGTGCTTAATTGAGTCTATAATTGGAACTCCCCTTTATTGACATATGTTGTGGACTTGCTTGACACCTTTCGCCTGTCCAGGGGTTGATTGCATCGGCCAGGTGTCAATACTCGTCCTTGACACATTGCGAACTCTGTTGGCTGCCTGAACCTGCCTTGCGCCTACCACCCACATGTGGTTGGTGCTTGTGTGTGTGTGCTTTGGCTTTGCTCAGGCATTTTCCGCACTTTCACGCTGCGATAACTCACCTGTTGCCTGCCGCCTCGCTCTTCCCCTGAGACCTGATTGCCACACGCTCTCGTGCATCCGATTTAAGCTGCACACACAGTCCAATTTGGCCCCATATGCTCAGTCCACGTTACCTGTGGCTCTGGACTCTGGGATTAAGGACTGACACGAGAGCACTAACCGTTCAGGACTCGTTGAAGCCACATCGATTTTTAAAACCGCTTTAAAATCGGGTATCGAATTTAACCACAAATGAGTTAGAGTTTCAGTGGTTGACAAGAACATGAAACAGAGGATTACAAGTTAAAGGGTTTGCCGAAATATGTGCAATGTGTAACTAAAGGGACGTAATAAATAAAGCATATTTTTTTTAATAAAAATAAATAAATCTTCGATATCCAACTCTGAACTGAATGTGGCTTTCTTAGAATATGAGTAATAAATATAATGTATTGCTATAGTTTATATTTGAGGTTTCGTCAGCCTTCTTTGATTTGCCTGCGTGGAGCGATGGGTAGTGTGCTTGACTCTTAAACCAACCTCCGCTTTCTTTTTACTCTGGAAAGTTTTTTTTTTAATTTAACCACTGCCACACGTCTTATAGTATGTATTCGTGATTTCGTCGGCCTTTTGTGATGTGTCAGAGTGGAGTGTTGGGTAGTGTGATGGACTAATAATCTAACGACCGTTACATTGGTGTTTTAAAAATGTTATTTATGGATGTAAAAGCTATTTACTTAAACTAAATGTAGGGAATATAAAGCTAAACACCAATACCTTTGATTACCAATTATAAAACGCGCCACTAGCTAATTACTCGCTTGACTCTATAGCTTTTTGCACTGGCAAACCGCAAGCTCAATTAGCCCAAAAGCTGATGTGCCTGCAGAATGGACTCCGCCGCAGCGAACTCAATTCGAATGGCTGAATCGACTTTGGCTAACACACAATACGTAGCGAATCGGGGAGCTGGTCGGGGAACAGCAGGACACCGGGTCCTTTGTGCGGCGCTGTGAGCCGACTAATGGCATCCATTAGACACAAAAGGCCAAATTGCCTGGCCCGAATCCGATGGCATCGATACCGATACATGCTCGTCCCGCACACACATACATTCTGCATCTATTGGGATGGACTTTTCGTGCGATCTATTGTCACGTGTCCGTCCGAATGTGGCTGAATGTAGTCTATTGTGTAATTGATTTCGATTCCTGTGGCCAAAGTCCCCGCAGCTATTTGCATGACTGGCGCATTTTGCTTGCTTTTATTTTATTCTATTTAGTGTGTGGGTGGGCGTGCTGTGGGTGTGTGTCCCGGAACGTGAGCAAGTGATGATTCGGGGTTGCGTATTCCATATATTCCGCAGTCTGGCTTTGATATGCAAGGCATGCACAGCTCTCTGGGGGCACCATAAACACATCAACTGTGGCATAAAACAAAAAGCTGGCTGACTGGCTGATACATTCGCATGCGGATCACACATGCACGAGTATATGGCGGATAACCTGACCAATCCAATCCGATTTCGCTTTGCCCTTGCAGATTGATTCCGCCAAATCACGTCGATTAAGTCATGAACGCACTCGATATGAATAAACAATTTCTGAGCGTCTCGCAGGACCATCAACATCCGGCCTCGGCAGCGGACCAGAGGAGTCGCTCAAGGTGAGGATTTTCATAGATTTCACTCTCCCATTCCAGAAATCTTATTATTTAACTTTTTCTTTTCACAGATCGGAGCGTGCCTCGAGCCTGGCGCTGCCCCTCAACTCCCTGCTGGACTTTTACGACAAGCAGCAAGAGCAGTGCAAGTCCGTCACCCTGCTGCCACTGCCCAGCAACGGTCAGTCCTGCAACAGCAGCATCGTGCGGCGCCACTCATCCCACTACTATCCCATGCTCGAGGACAAGCAGAAGCCGTCGCAGCTGCCACCGGCAGCCACCGAAATGCTTGTAAGTACAAAAATCCTTTTGCCAAAATGAAAGGTCGAGTTAGGTAACCTAATTGGGGAAAGAGTCAGGTTTCCCTTTCCGCGAAAGCTGACGGATTTCTGAGCGTTATTTAATTCAGATTTTTAATATTGGAATTTATGAAGAATATTTAAGATACACTTGCAGTGTTTAATATGAAATTAATCTTACTTAGTAGTTCCTTCAAGCCTTATTTTTAATTTTTGTCTCTCCCATTGAAATCAGGCTACAAAAAGTATATCTCTTCATCAATGGGACATAATTAACTTAAGCAGACATTGCTGGTTAATGAGGATTAAAGTTTTAGATTAGGAAAGCAAACTTACATATTGTAGAGGAATCATAGTTTTACAAAACAAAATACACATGCCGATGCTGGAGCTTTCTTTGTGCTTTGCTTGCTTATTTTGTCGAGCTTGTGACTTGAGGTTTTTTTTTTGGCTAGGCTCCTAGCTTGGCATTCGGTGCCCCACCCTGAATCTAAATACTAACTCTAACAAAAGTAGCTAACTTGCAAACTTGCTTAAAACAAAACTCAGACCGAGGTTTAATTAAATAAACGCCTTATTAATGATCGATTTTTCAAAAGAAAAGAAACATAAAACATTGTTGTTTGAATATTACATTGAAAATTATAAATTATAAAGATAAAGTACTTTTTTTGATATCGAATTAAAGATATTTAAAGTTTATTGGAAAGAAAAAGTAAATATTACCCAGTCGGACTTTGCTTCATCTGGTAAACAAATCCTGTGTGGAATTCTATGTGTATCTGGGATGACCTTAGGGATGCATTCCCAATTCCGCATGTGGTAAGCGAGAGATTCAGGTATATGAATCGTACGTTGCTCCGTTCCATATAGAATTCTGTACTCTTTTCTCAGAGCGATATTTCTCACTGTGAAATTATATAAAATGAGACGTGCTAATCAAATCCATATTTTATAATACAAATATAAAATATATAAATATTTAGAGGTAATACAAATAACTACAGTTATATATTTTTTCCTGTAATTATAATATAATTATCAACTCATTCTACAGCTTATAAGCTGTTTGTCCAAACAAATATGAAGCCCAACTAGTGGTTAGCTTTTTAATTAAAATACACAACCAAAGCAATTATTTTAGAATGTGTTCAACATTAAAATAAATACGAACAGGACCAGTAAAGCAGCTTAACTTCCACGTAAGCTCTCACCTGCATCCATAATTTTAAATACCCGCAATGATATTGCACCTGTTAGAGTGCTTATTAGAAAAGCTGTTCGTGTGAACTGCATCCATTAAGGGGCTTTCTAGGAAAATAGCATTAATTATCACAGATTTGTGGGAATTTCGCGCCACTAATGATATGGCGCGGGTTAAACAAAACTAGTTAACAGAAACTTTTTGCGCACTCAACAAGCTAGCAACTAATATGAAATGTTATTACGTGGAAGCGTAAAAAGTGCAGCGCCACTAACGTTTCGACAGCATAAATATTATTCCCCTCTCGTTATGGAAGGCAAGCCAGCAGCTGACAGCCTTCCCATTGTTGGATTTATTTGCCTGACGCCGCAGACAGGAGAGTTGCGAGCTGGAAAAGATTAGCTTCGTGGGGATTTCCGTAAAGTTTTGCTGGCTTGGCATGATTTGGAAGAAAGATCGATGCAGAAGGCAGTCAAAACCACTTCCCTAGCCTTATTTTTTCCTCAGCCACACACACAGAGTTATTTTTCGTATTTCGCCCTTCCCGGGGCCGCGTCAGATTTTATGCACTCGGCTTAGCGCTGGCTTAGTCCTGGGTCCTTCCCGCCGCCGCCTTCCTAGGCACCTGTCAGGAGCTTATACTGCAGAATATTGCTGCCGGATAATATGGCCAGACAGTAGGCAATCGGAGGAGTAAACAGTCTGGGACTCAATGCATTTATTGGTGGCTAAAAAGGGCCTCCATCCTGAGCCAGAACTCACAGAAATGTCAGAGTTTTATGGGATCTTTTAAATTAATTTCAAAACCAATGCAAATTCTTAGGCACCCCTGTTAGTCATGTTTTTAGTTTAAATGTATTTTTAATACGTTTTTCGTGACCAAATATAATTATAGATTTTTAAAGACCCCTTTCTGAGATTTTAACCCTCCTCTCGCTATAAAAAAATCCCCTTTCTCAGTTCCCTGTATCGGCTTACTACTGTATTTTGCAAACCATATCTATGAGCTTCTTTTTCTCCATCCTCACCCTCTCTCTCTCTCTGTGCTTATCCCGCCGGCAGGTAAACATGACGGAGCAGAAATATGGCAAGTCAGCGCCCCTGGGGGGAGTCCCAGGCACCGGGAGCCGGCAGTTTCCTCCACAGCAGCAGCAGTTGGTGCGGGTGGACACACCAGTCACGCCACCGCCGCCCATTCCGCGGCGCCTGCTGCGCGGCAAGTCCGGCTGGCAGACGACCAGTCCCAATCCCAGCGGACACGGACACGGACAGGAAGGCATTAATGCCCACGGCATTGGCACGGTGTTTGTTTATCCGCAGCCAACAAACGTGACCACCGAGGCAGTGGCAGCGGCAGCGGCTCTAGGATCAGCAGGCGGACTGCAATCAGCTCTGCTTGTTGACATTGCCTCACGTCCGGCGCACGGATATGCGGATGCCGATGGCATTTCCGATGACGACCGCATGAGTCTGGAGAACTCGGTGTTCGACGAGTCGCTAACCTCCACGCCGGTCAAGGTTGCCGGCTACCAAGCCAGCCGCTACTCCGCCCTGGGCCACATGGCCAAGCGGGCGCAGCGCTCGTCCAGCAGCACGGTGGACTCCGCCTACGGCTCCTCGCTGGGCGGGCACAGTGAGCGCTTTGCCAGCAGCTCGACGAGCGTGGACTTTCGCAGCCGCTTCTCCTCCGTGGACACGCAGTCCTCGCTGGACGAGAAGCCGCTCTCCAGCTCGATTGACTCGCCCCTGGCCAGGGACAGGGATGCGTACCGGGAGCGAGAGCGACTAAACAACAACAACAACAGCCTGGGACTGGCCCTGTATCCGGCCAGCAACAACAACAACAGCAGCAGCAGCATCAGCGGATCTGCGGATGCCACCAAGCTGCCCGTGGTGCCCGCCAGGAAGCAGCCGCCGCCATCCGCCAAGAGCAGTTCCGGCAACAGCAACAACTCGGTGGGTGAGAGCCAGTCGCAGAGCTCCAAGGAGACCGGCAGCGTCTCGGCCTCGGCCTCCACTTCGTCCGCCGCCTCGGCAGGATCCAGCACCATCTCCAGCGGCACCATGTCCTCCATGTCGGGGCCGTCGCCGAGTGTGCCCTCCGCCGATGCCAATCCCAAACGTCCAGGGCCGCCGGAACCACCGTTGCGGCAGGCCAATGTCTTTGACCCGATGGAGGTAAGTGCGCGGAGTCATCCGCCACCTCCGCTGACCGTTCGGAACAAGCTGGGGCGCACCAAGCCGCCGCCCATCGCCTATCCTCGGATGCAGCAGCGCCAGGACTCTACCCTGTCCAGTGACAGCTACTCGATCAGCTCCAGTCCCGGCTACAACTCCAAGCTGATGGAGGCGCCGCTCCTGGGCTCCTCCTCACAGGTGGTACGCAAGCCGAATGCGCCCGGCTCCGCCCAGCGGCAGACGCCACTGATGGACCTGGCGCCAACGCGTTTCCTGAACGGCGGCAAGCAGGCGCCCGCTGTGCCGCCGCCGCGGGGAAGGATCAACTTCCGCCAGGACTCCACCATCTCTAGCGACAGCTTCAGCCAGTCCTCCAGTCCGGGCTACAATTCCAAGCTCATGGAGGCCCCGCTGCTGCCCTCCTTATCCGCCAAGCGACTGTGCAGTGGTAAGGGTCTTTGAGAGCTTTACCAGCCACCATAACTAACCCTTTCCTGCTTCTCCTAGCACCAGCTCCCATTGTGTGCCGGCAGCATGAGCCCATCGAGGAACTGGAGCCGCCGCAGACCATCTCGCCGCTGCACAAGACTGGCGGTCCGCCCAGCAGCCTGCAAACCATCGTCCGCTTCCAGAACGGAGCCCCGCACACCATGTCCTTGCAGCATCAGGTAGGAGAGAGGGAGTACTCACTCACTGACCAGACTGAACTCACGATCCTACTTAAATTTCCAGATCATTAACCGGCGCAAGAGCTCCAATCCGTACATCACCAACGGCCGCTTGAAGTTCCGCCTGTTCCAGATCCTGATCAACGCCTTCGCCCTGCTGGCCATCGCCGGCGGCCTGGCTGCCTACTTCAATGCCTATCCGACGATCAAGTTTGTGAACAAGACCATCATCAACACCATCCATGTGGAGGACACCACCAGCTTTGGCAAGAACCCGGCACCCGGCACCTGCCTGCCCATCATAGTGCGCTTCTGCCAGGGTCCCCAGATCCCGTACAACTACACCGTCTTCCCGAACTACATCGGGCACTTTGGTCAGCTGGAGACGCAAACGGTGAGTATATCCTAACAGAAACTAAAGGTTTTCTGACTAATTCGATTGCAGGACCTGGATTCCTACGAGGCTTTGGTGGATGTCAGATGCTACGAGCTGGTGTCCTTGTTTCTTTGCACGCTGTTTGTGCCCAAGTGCGGTCAGAGCGGGTAGGTTTAAGGGATTACGATAAGGATATAGCCATTATATATCTTATATATCTTCACAGAGCCACCGTGCCGCCCTGCAAGACCCTCTGCACGGAAACCATGCGCCGTTGCGGCTTCTTCTTTGACGTGTTTGGACTCAGTCTGCCCGAGTACCTCAACTGCAAGCTGTTCAAGGACTTTCCCAGCTCGGAGGACTGTGTGGGCCTGGATGAGGTGCGCGACGTCATGATAGCCGCTTCGAATCCCAAATGCGAGGGCTTCCAGTGCGACCACAACCGCTGCCTGCCGCAGGAGTACGTCTGCGATGGCCACCTGGACTGCATGGACCAGGCGGACGAGGCCAACTGCGAGCGGTGCGGTCCGGATGAGATCTACTGCGGCGACAGCCAGTGCATCGGAACGAAGCACATCTGCGATGGGATCATCGACTGTCCCTACGGCCAGGATGAGCGCAATTGCTGTGAGTGAAGGACTCAGAGTCCTTTCTATCAGTTTACTTATATATATTTTTCCTGACAGTGCGGCTCAGTGAACGAAATGGCGATGTGGGCACTGGGGTCCTGGAGGTCTACCGCATCGGCCAGCGTCAGTGGATGCCCGCCTGCGTCAAGAACTGGGATCGGGCGGTCTCCCCCAGCGCCGTGTGCTCCATACTGGGTTACTCTGCCGTGAATGCCACCAGTGTGCTGACCCAACGCACCCATCGACCCTTGCTGGCCTCGGTTAATGTGTCCACCGACATATGGAAGATGTACGCCAAGAGGCGCTCCACCCTGATGCAGGAGTTTGCCAACTGCAAGAAGACGGAGGACTATCCCATGGCCGAGCTGACCTGCTCCAATTATGGTGAGTTATCTTTGGGAGAATCTCTTCCTAAGTTCGGATAATAAATTCATTTCAGAATGCGGACGAGTGAAGCGGGGCAGGCACAAGCCCTCCAGGCGCATCATTGGCGGCACCCAGGCGAATCCCGGCAACTGGCCCTTCCTGGCCGCCATCCTAGGCGGTCCTGAGAAGGTTTTCTACTGCGCTGGTGTCCTCATATCGGATCAGTGGGTGCTCACAGCCTCCCATTGCGTGGGCAAGTGAGTTTGTCTCTGGGTTTGTAAAAGTAACTCCTTGGAAAGTAACTCCTGTGTATCTTTGCCAGCTATACGGTCATAGATCTGGAGGACTGGACAATTCAGCTGGGCGTAACGCGTCGCAACTCCTTTACCTACACGGGACAAAAGGTTAAGGTCAAGGCGGTGATCCCGCATCCACAGTACAACATGGCCATTGCCCACGACAACGACATAGCCCTGTTTCAGGTGAGGATAAACGCAATCTTTGATTGATGGAGGGTGGAATTTAAAGATCTTCTTGCAGCTGGCCACGCGTGTAGCCTTCCACGAGCACTTGCTGCCCGTCTGCCTGCCGCCTCCGAATGTAAGGAGTTTGCATCCCGGCACCCTGTGCACTGTCATTGGCTGGGGAAAGCGGGAGGACAAGGATCGTGAGTAACCCAAGATATGAGGCTTAATATTATTCTATCAATAATGTTTTTCCCTTAACAGCCAAATCCACCTACGAGTTTATAGTGAACGAGGTGCAGGTGCCCATCATCACGCGCAACCAGTGCGACGAGTGGCTGGACAACCTGACCGTATCGGAGGGCATGGTCTGCGCTGGCTTCGATGACGGCGGCAAGGATGCCTGTCAGGTGAGCACTTCCACTCCACAGGAACTAAGCAACAGGTTAAGTAATAAGTGGTATATCCAGGGCGACTCGGGCGGCCCTCTCCTGTGTCCGTATCCGGGGGAGAAGGATCGCTGGTTTGTCGGCGGCATCGTGTCCTGGGGCATCATGTGCGCGCACCCGCGGCTGCCAGGCGTGTATGCCAACGTGGTGCAGTACGTGCCCTGGATACAGGAGCAGATGGCCAAGCACGCACGCCCCATCAACGAGGATCGGGTGAACAAGTACGATCTGCACCCCGGCGGACCCGATATGCTGTCCAAGATATCAACGGATCCGATGCGCGTGGGTAAGCCCTATTACTACTCGCACAAGAACTAGGCCTCATCGGGCAGGAGGAGATTGAGACAAATAGCATATCCCAGGAACGAATGCACAAAGAACACAAACACAGAACCGATGGATCCTCCTGTAGGGGATGCATACATATATTTTGCTACTGAACTTAGGGTATTAGCGCCATCCTGCTAACACCGATTTGGGCAACATAATCATGTGTCAATTTGCCGAATTTATTTGTCAATTTTTTTACAAAGAGATTTCTATGAGCCCTGAGTGACCCAAGGAAGAAATAAAGCCCCCCCCCCCGAGGGTGCACTAAATGTCAATACATATTGCATACGCGATTTACATATATATATATATATATTTACACCTAAATGAAAATAACCGATATATACCCGATATATGTAACCGATTGGTAATTGTGTCTAAATATCCCGAGCCCGAAACCCTGGACAATAACTCCATTTTGTAGACGAATTTTGTGTTGCAAGGAAACCTCCTTAAGGATAAGAAGAAATCAAAAACAAAAACAAAAACAAAAAGATAATATCGTGAAACAGTAGAATCACAGCTATTGAGTGTTGACAAATACTAACAGGAAATAATCAAGTTAATCGTAGGAAATACATATATGTAACTATAACTAAACCAAAAACTAAGAGAAACTAAGAAAAACCAAACCGAAAAACAAGGAAAAATTGCTGATCTTGGCATTTGATGGACGTAGCAGTGTTAGCTCTTCTCCAAAATGTGCTGTCTTACAACAAACAAAAAAGAAGAATCTATCCAAAATCCAAAAAGAAAAACAAGAAAATGAATTAGGTGCAGTTGACAATAATGGGAAATGCACAATAAGCTAATAGTGGCATCTAGCGATTAAGTCATGAAAATACTAACTACAATGCGTGGGTTTCAGCTTTAAAGAACACTAAACGAGGAGAGACGTACAGAAGTATTAGGAAGAGGCATACTTATATACATAAACTATTTATGCGAGGAACTACAGAAGGTATACACGCTTCGATAGTGAATATGTCAATGTAACTTAATATTTAGAACTATTTACACGCCAACGCCAAGCCCCAAGCCCCAAGCCCAAGCCCCCACTTAGACTGGACGCTTTAGCCGAAGCTCAAAGTTATCGCCCTGATTTCGATCCCCTCTCTCATCCGAAAAGCGATCCCCATCCCTGTAAGCCTGTAATCGCAGGGAATTATATGTAACATACGCGTAACTAAAGACTCAAAATTGGTTGTTTCAGCACAAAGAACACACTCAACTCACTCACACATTATTGAGCTTCGCAACGTGTATAGCTTTGATATTGTTTTCGATCGTAGGAGAGGATCGTGGGAGGAGCTCAAGCCACCAGCTCGATGCTTTCGACTTATCATTCTTTTGTAGCTAAAACCTGTTGAGATGCTTTAGACAAGAGATTGCAAACGTATAAACGATCAGTACTAAATATAGTTGGACATATTATGCCTACCTACATATATATGCATGTTTTGTACAATCAGTTTACAAGTGGAAAAAGAAAAAGAAAACGAAAAAGAAAAAGAAAACGAAAAAGATAAAGATAAAGTATTACTAGTCTTAATTGGGGGTCAAATGAAGCGCATATTACACAAGGCACACGATGTTTTAGGCGGAACATGAACACAAATCAATATGTAACTGAAATATATATACAAGAAATATACATATAACGATACATACATATATTCTATATATATATTGTAGCGCTAGCTTGTAAGCAGATGTGATGGTGTCTAAATTTATACATGCATATTATTACCAAGCGACGGAAGCCTAGTTTATACGCGAGACAAATCTGTTGTAGTAGAGCAAGCATACTTACCGCGGACAGATCCAGGACAATACATAATCATATAGAGATATATACATAAATATACCCATATCAAAGACATTATGCTTACTTCGATATTGTGCTTTGCATAGACATACACACATAAACTGGGCTTAAACGCACACTCGAAAACGTGTTTTCATAGTGACAAATGAGATGCCAGACATGTAAAATAGGTTTTAAACAGAGTTCCATTTCACTTTTTAAATGCATAAATTCGGCATTTATTAAACCCAGTACATTACTGTTTATTTCATTTTTTAAAATGCATAAATTCGGCATATATTAAACCCAGTATATTACTGTTTAATACAGAGATAAAAATATTAATTTTATAGGTCTGGCATCTCATCTGTCAATATGAATCCATGTATTCGAGACTGTGTATAAACCCAGTAATATACTGGTGTGGTCCCGGAATCTCCAGGAACTCAAAGACCTGAGATCTTGAGTAGCTAGAGGTTTCGGGAGCATCCCTGATAGATATTGTGTTTCCAACTCTGGCCGAGATTCCTTAGCTGTTGCCTTGGACATCCTTACTCCCTCACCCTTTCAGTTTTCCGGGGGTTCACTCTCCTTGTGCATTTACGATCACACGGATCATGGCGAGCTATTTTTATACACCCAAGCTCCAGGCTACTATCAAAACGCTTAGCTTTATGTACATTTAGTCTAAATCGAAGTCGAACACAACCCATATATGATATATGATATATATGTATATTGTAGATGTAAAATGCTTAGCATTGGCGGGTGGAGTGAGTGAAATAATTTACACGTGGCATGGATAGCAGAATAGATAAATACTAAGTACAATACCGCATACAATCAACACGCAGAGCCCCCCATCCTAGTTGAATTGCAGGCGTTTTAGGGGTCTCGCTTGCCCCCAAAGGATTCGATTCAGTTCCGCATGCTCCATGTGCTTGCGAGGACACGACACTAAATCCAAAGAAACCAGAAACCAAGAAATTGTAGCGAAACGTTATGTGTAAATGTAGCAAAAACGAAAAACCAAAACCAAAAGCTGATTAACAAACTAGTTGAATTTTCATATGTGTAACAATGAAGCACTACATGCATGCATACATATATGTAAATGTTTAAAGAAGATTACTCGATGAGGAAGCACTTGTTATTTATGCACAGACGGGGAACTTTGTGAAGAATTTACAAGATCAAAAACCTTTGACAATAAAAGACAAACTGAATTTTTTCCTGTGAGCTGGACAAGCGCATCGGAGGCATTGAGAATTTATGACAAGTTTTACATTCAGATTGAGACGATTGTTGAACATTTATTTTGGCAAACAAAAAGAGAGAATAACTATGACAATAAATGCGGCGGACATTTGGTCAGAGCCCGAGCCCTACAATAACAAATAACTGAAAGGACGAAGATGCAGTATCCTAAAGCGACACACAGACGACACATATAACCGAAACTAAATGCTAAAAGCAACATGTCATACAATACATGATATATACTTACACACATATATTATATAAATGTTGGAAAATAAATGTATAAAACGATTAGTCCTTTTGGTAAATGTCTTTTAATTGTGGGTTTCCCAGGAATATTCAGTTGCTAATGCTATTAAATTCTCTCTTACTGGCTATGGATCGTAAAATGAAGTAAAATGCCTGATCACTTGAGGTAGCACTGCACCACATCGCGCATCTCCTTGATGACCTGCCGCTGATCGGCTGCTCCCACCACGGCCGTGCCCGAGACTATCATGTTGGCCCCGGCCTTGGCGCAGCACTCGATGGTCTTGGGTCCCACGCCGCCGTCCACCTCGATGTCCAGGTTGGGGTAGTTCTCGCGCAGCCACTGCACCTTGGGCATCATGTCGGCCATGAAGGATTGGCCACCGAAGCCGGGCTCCACTGTCATCACCAGCACGACATCGGCAATGCTCACGTACTTCTCCAGATCTTTGACCTGCAAGACGTATTAAAGATAACTTAAAAGCACGTGTAAGCTAATGATAATATGATAATAGCGTGTTCAAGTGCTCTTGTCATTGGCGGCGGGAATCGGTTCCACAGATCAAGCCCAAAAGGTTGTACAGATCGCTCTTATCGATTAATTTAACCACAACTGACCTCAGTTCCCGGCTTGATGGCCAGGCCCACCTGCATGCCGGCTTCCTTCACCAGTCGGCTGACCTTGCACACGTCCTCCACGGGCTCAATGTGGAAAGTGTACAGGTTGACGCCCGCATCGGCCATGGGCTCTATCCACTGCTCCGGTTTCTGAACCATCATGTGCGTCTCCATGAAGGCCGTCTATATCGGATTACAGAGTTGGTATGTAAGTATACACCCAGCTTAAAACTCGCCAAAGGTCACCTTGATCTTGTTCCGCAAGCTTTTGACCATGGGATGTCCGAAGGTAAGATTCGGCACGAAAGTTCCGTCCATAACGTCCAGGTGCAGGTAGTCCGCTCCATTGTCCAGCAACTTTTGTGACTCGGAGGCTAAATTGGACAGATCCGCGTTGAGAATGCTGGGACCGATCTTGGCTTGGATGGACATTTTTCGGAAGCAGCAACTGAGCAGGCACTGCCGAAAATTTTTAAGTAACATTATTAGATTTAATTCTCAAAGGACCGAATTTAAAAACATCACTAAGACACCAACTTTACCTACAAATTATATGTTAACTTATCCTAAAAATAATTTCCAGTTTCTGATTGGACCGGTGTGTAGTGTGACCGTGAGCGCAACACGCTGAGCTAAACCTGCTAACAGTGCTGCCAGAATCTCCAAAGCTGCTAAACATCGACGACACTATCGATAGATGACTGGACTTTCTCCTCCACGCCAGCTGGCCTCACTTGAATTGCTCATGCCAGACTATACAAGGAAAATGTTCGGTTTTACTACTTACGAATAATAACCCCTGGGGCACGTGGGAAAATTCCATATTCTATGGAAACGGGGAAAATCTCAAACAGTCTGGCATCACTGAAAACCGGCGTCGGCGGAGCTTTTGAATTGCAAGCCGGTTTCCAGTGAATGCCCGAAATCAAATAAATATTTAAAAATTTATTTTATTCATATTTGTTCATCTTTGTGCTTAGAAATACTTGTTTGAGAATGTTTTGATTTTAAGTCTACAGCTCGTCCTTCTTGGCATTTACTCCGGGGTACTCCTTGTTTTCGATGGTGACGCCCTTGCAGCGATCCTGCTCGATTAGGAAGTCCTTTGCCTCCCACGCCTGGGCTCCGTCCTTGAAGAGGAATATGGCCCGGTCGTCGTCGACCATGTAGCGCTCCGCCTGAATGTGGTTGTTCCACAGGCTGGTCTGCCACAATTTGGTAATGCTCTCAGCCTCGTCCCTCGTCGGCTTACCGGTCACCGACACGAATGTCATCAGTGTACGTCCCTTTTTGGACACCTTCAGCAGGTCCTCGGGGTTCTTGCTGTCTAGGTTGGAGAAGTCCAGCTTTGGCTGTGGGCGCAAGTGCTCGGGCAGCTCGTCCGCCTCCAGGGGCTCCTCGTCTTCCTGAAAAAAGTGCAATGTTATGCGGGCTTTCACACCATAAACTCTCGGCACTCGCCTCCCACTGGTCCAGCAGACGCTCCAAGTCCGCCTCGCTGTAGTCGCGTATGTCCTTCTTTGCCCACGCCGGTTTCTCCTCATCCTTGAACTTCTTGGCCAGCACCAGCGGCGCAAGGGCCAGGAGGACCAAAATATACCTGGTTAACATAGCTTTTACCTCAAGTTCTTGCGGCCAAACACGTCACCTATCAGATTGCCGTTCACAGGGAGACGCGCCCGCTCAGCTGATGAACCGCTGCACTGTGGGCCGAAATTCAAAGATATGCGGCATAAGCTATAATTTTATAGATACTTATGTTATGATAGTAATTTACTATTACTATTAATAAATAATACACGAAAATAAATGTCTATCTTTAGACCTTTTAAAAATTACATAATTACATTATGAACAATTTTCCAGCATAAAGAAAAATCAGCTGGCTTAAGGGGAGTGCCAAGAACCCGAGGACAGCGTTAAGATTACATTTCTTAAAAATATTTAAAAGAAACAAATAAAAAACAACAAAAAAACTATTAATTGTTTTTGAATTATGCCTCGAAAAAATAGCTGTCCGTCCCACAGTGCGCTGGCACCGCTGGTCGAGGCAACGAATCCCCATCAGCTGTTAGTTTCAAGCGAGCATTGATCGAAGGCGCGTCGCACAGAATTATTGTTTGTTATTGCGTGGAAATGCGGCTGGTAAATGGGTGTTGTTAATAGAGATAAGCACGTCGATGCACATGGAGTGGTGAAACTGCCGGAATACACCATATCGCAGCGCGCTCCGTATAGTTTTTTGAAAATTAAACAAATAAGGCCTGGCGAATTGTGTTAAAATTGCCTCGCCTGCTACGATGACATCATCCATGCCGTGTTTTTAATTCGCTTCTCTGTTCCATCTGTTTTGTTTCTGTGCTTGCGTACATTTTAGAAAAATCATAGCCCACACAACGACGGCGACCGCAAGTATCTCTGAAAAACCAAACACTCAAGCGACTGGAAAACACCGAAGAAAAATCAATAGGAGCAGCTATCCAGCTATAGGACAAGATGGTCTTCGAGTCGGTGTTGGCCGATGTGCTCAACAAGGTCCTGGGCGACTACATAGAGAACTTGGATCGGAAGCAGTTGAAAATCGGCATTTGGGGAGGTGAGTCTCCGTCTCCCGTGTGTCTCCCCCGGGACATGACACAATTATGCTTAACGCGCACGCAAATCCATCATTTCACCCCATGTTTATTGCTCCATCTGCACGCAAGTGCAGGCAACAACAGAGGCGTCCTTATCCTTGGCAAAATTTACGATTAGTGACCTAATTCTACACAAAAGTTGATGAGAAATTGAGCGGCATTCGCACAGGCATGCGAGAATCGCCAGCGAAAACACATTCTCCCGAGGTGCTCCCATGAGAGCTAAGGCGAGAGGATGCGGATGGGTGGCCACAGATGTATGGGCGATGGCGGTGGTGGGCCAACTGTTGCATCTGTGATGCCATGCTTGTGCGGTCTCTGTTTATACTATCCCTCCGTCTCTCGCCAGCCCCTTGCCTGGCTGCGTATTTATCTTTTATGCATATATTTACTTGTATCGAGTGTCTGTGTGGAGACGTAAACAACACCCGGCCTTTTATCTAAAAGAACTTACTCATATTACTTTGGACTTGCAATGCGTTGGCATTCCATGTTCAATTGCCTCTCAGGCAAAGGGAGCTCACGCAGTGTTTTAATATAGGCCTAACCTCAACCCCAAGGGTCTGCCTCGCCACGTAAATATCAAGTTAATGGGTTTAAAAATACAAGACGAGCCAAACAAACGGGTTTGTTTGTGATTTGTGCCGCAGGTCGGGAGTTGACAGACTATGACCAAGCCTGTTTTATTTCGGCTGAGCTTGAACTTGATGACATAATGCTGGCCCGGCGGCTTCGTAAATTGCTGACATACTCACACTATTTCGAATATATTATTTGATGCCGAGGGGGATCCCATCACGTTTCTGTCTTTATTTAGATTTTTGTATAAAAAAAGGTTTAGGTTATTTAGGGTAAATAAATGTATATTATTTTAGTTTAAGGTACATTTGTTTATCACTTATAAAAATCGTAGGCTTGTTGCTCAAATCCTCTTTATAAAATAATCTTAATCTTATCAAAGCTGGCCGCAAAATGTCAACATGCTGGTCTTTCCGACTTTCCATTTCCAAAAATGTTATACAATTCCCATTCAGTTTAGGCTTTTGATCAATCTTTTGCTGGATAAATAAGTAGGATTATTTGGGTTAACTTTACTTATTTAAAATTAATTTTAAGTGTTGGTATTTTAGTATATTCACCTTACGAAAATCTTGCGAAAATGAAATCCAGAACGGTTCTAATTAGTTGCCTCCGCTCATTGTGTAAAATTTAGATGCGTTGTTTTTTCTTTCGTATTTTGAATGAATCATGTTTGCAGTCAACAAGCTTAACAAACAATGAATTCCCACAATTGCACTCGATTGGTTGAGTATTATTGTTTAGATTTATTATCTTGGTTAATATTATTTGCTTATCAATGGCAATGCTCCAATTGAAACAAAGTAGTTCACAAATAAATCCTTTAATTTCTTTAATAAGAAGTTAAAGAATTAGTTATATTTCTAGGAATCATTCATATCTCCTTCCATTCAGTCTGGTTTCCTTATCAGCTGGGAGCTACTCCCCTGTTGCATAAGCTCCATGAGGTCGCCTGGTCATTAAACTATTGACCCACATGCGTTATTCAATATAAATTCACCGTTTTCAGTCGCTCATTTGGCATTCCAAGCACAACAAACTCTTAACAAATAAAATGCGGCATGCCCAAAAAGCCAGACGCTGGTAAATAGGCGGTATTGATGTATTGGCTCACTCCCGCCGTATATATCGGGACCATAAAGCCGGTGTACATATAGCTGGTGACCTTCGTACAAAATTCACTCATTGTGCACTCCCTTCGTAATTAATCAGCAATTAGTCAACGGCCATTTGCCTCTACGGCCACGAATGACTGATTACCGAGTGTGATAAGACTAATGGAATCAATTCTATCTTTGTTTGGCAGGCGATGTGGTCTTGCAGAACCTCAAGATACGCGAAAATGCCCTGGACGACATGGACCTGCCCATCCAACTTATCTACGGCTTCCTGGGTGAGTGGAGGAATAAACATATAAACATTCAAACTATATCAAGATGATTGGCCATATTTCGATTTACAGGGAAGCTTGTGCTCAAGATCCCGTGGAAGAATCTGTACAGCCAACCGGTAATTGTCAACATTGAAGATCTCTACGCCCTGGTTTCGCCCAACAACAATGTTGAGTACAATGCCGAAAAGGAGGCCAAGTATGAGATGGATATTAAGAAGGCGGCCATGGATGCTCTGGAGGCAGCGCGCAAAAAGGAGCTGGAGAAGGGTAATAAATAATAAATAATATATAATATAAAAAAAAATAATAAATAATAAATAATAAATAATAAATAATAAATAATAACTAAATAACTAAATAACTAAATAACTAAATAACTAAATAACTAAATAACTAAATAACTAAATAACTAAATAACTAAATAACTAAATAACTAAATAACTAACTAAATAACTAAATAACTAAATAACTAAATAACTAACTAAATGACTAAATAACTAAATAACTTAATAATTAATAACTAAATAACTAAATAACTAAATAACTAAATAACTAAATAACTAACTAACTAACTAAATAACTAAATATTAATTTAAATAAATTGTTAAATTTCAGATCAGCCCAAGCCCGATGCTGGCTTTGCCGAGAAGCTGACGGCGCAGATCGTGAACAACCTGCAGGTTCAGATAACCAACGTCCACGTGCGGTACGAGGACACCACCACGACGGGCAGTCCCTTTTCCTTCGGCATAACGCTGCACGAGCTGGAGCTCTTTACCACCGACTGCGATTGGGAGAAGTGCTACATGGCCCAGCAGGCGTCGGAGGTCTTCAAAATAGCGAATCTCGACTGCCTGTCCGCCTACTTGAACTGCGGCGGGCACCTCTACCAATTGAATAAAAGCGGGCTCTACGACCAGTTCAAGGAAAATATAGCTAGCAGGGAAGTTAAGCCAGCCCACTACCACTACGGTAAGCTTTGCCCACGTTTTTTAATCAGTTTTGTATTTATCCCTTCGATTTATCCTTTATCCTTGCAGTTCTGGGTCCCATCTCTTGCAATGCCAAGCTAAAGCTAAACATGAATCCTGAGCTGGATGAGCCGGCTTTTGAGAAGCCAAAGGTCGATCTAACCCTGGAGATGGAGAAGCTGAACGTGGGCCTAACGAACACGCAGTTTGATAATCTCATCAAGCTGGGAGACGCCATGAATCGCCAGCAGTTGGGCCTGCCTTACCGCAAATATCGCCCGAATAACATACGTAAATATATTTTTGGGTTTCTCTCTGCCCAAGCAGCTTACTTTCATCTCTTTGTTCAGCCGTCAAGGGACATGCCAAGGAGTGGTGGCGCTTCGCCATAACCTCTGTGCTGGAGGAGGATATTAGAAGGCCCAATAGGACCTGGGATTGGAAGTACATCAAGGAGCATCGCGATCGCTGTCGCACTTATGCAAAGGTATGTACCTGGATCTGATAATTATTCGATTAAATATAAATATACAAAACAATAAGTGAATGGATCAGTAATATGGGTATGACGCAGCCCATAAGTTTTCATTAGCCATATGTCTTGTTTATAATGAGACTACGGCCACACTAATTTAAATGGTAAACAATCAAAATGCTCGGAATTCGCAGTGCATATTTATCCATTTCTGGAGTCCTCATGCAAACACTCCTGCAGAACTTAATATGAAAGCCCTTAAATTGATTTTTTAACCCGCTCTTGTACATATATTTGGTTAATAATAATTACAATGCCATGCCGCCAAAAACTTATTTATTTTGTTTATTTATCTAACTTTTGCTCAGTGTAATTGAAGCAAATTCAACAACAGATCTCAGAGACTATAAGAGCTAGAGCTACCAAATTTGATGACAACATTGGAATCTGTTGCACGCAAATCAAGTTTGTTTTAAAATTTGGCCACGCCCACTTCCGCTCCCGAAAATCGAAAAAAAACTTTATATAAACTGTAGTCATAACTTTGGGCTTCAAGTAAATAGATAAAATAAATAAGTAGTTATTTGTGGACGTTTTCTGAAAATTTGAGTAAAATCGGATGATAAACGTGGAATATTATTAAGCAATAAAGTTTCTGTGTATGGAAGTTATTAAGCAATAAAGTTTCTGTGTTTGGTTTTTCTTCTTCTGAGCGGCCACAAAGGCAGTAGCGAAAAAAAGTGATGCGTGCTTTCGGGCGCAGTATTAATTCGTAATGCAGTTGCGTTTAGCTGCAGAATTTTCTTTTTTGAAAGTTTCTCAACTTGTTTTTAGCATCATTTGTCTTCACTTGTCAACATTTTGTTTTTTCCATGTCCGTGTGCTATTTAATTTCACGCACAATGCTTTGGGTACCGGGTATCTCACAGTCGGTCACACTCGACTGTAGCTTTCTTACTTGTTAGATACAATTTAATGCATTATGGACGGTATTTGTATTGTTTCTGGTATTTTTCTTATTAAACCTATAGAT
Source organism: Drosophila tani (assembly GCA_008042535.1). NCBI lineage: Eukaryota > Metazoa > Arthropoda > Insecta > Diptera > Drosophilidae > Drosophila > Drosophila tani. The sequence continues at coordinate 7,386 of VNJO01011412.1, read as the reverse complement.
TTTGTCACTGAAAATGACGTATAGTCGTCTTGCTCGCAATTAGGAAAATCCCTATGGTTGCTGTCAAGCCTCTAATGAAAACTCGAATTAATAAACTCGAATTAATAAAGTTTTTAATGTAGTGACATATGCCCATAATTATGCGATTAAATATAAAGAAAAGGGTAAATGGGTCAGTAACTGGTTTTCGCAATTATCTTTCAGAAATACAAAGAGTTGTGTCTGAGCAAGAAACCGCCAGCCGTTCTGATTGAAACCTGTCACCTGCTGGAGCAAAAGCTGGACATTGTTAACCTGCTGCTCATCCGACAGCGGGTCAACATCGAGATTGCCAAGCAGCGCGAGGTAGCGCCCGTGGAGAAGGCGGGATGGTTCAGCGGCTGGGGCTGGGGCGGTGGGGCCAAGAAGGAGGAACAAACGGCGAGAGAGAAGTTAGGCAAGTAGCTAGCTCTGATTCCTGGGCTCCGGGCTCTCTTTCTAAACCCAATTCCAATTGCAGTGGAAAAGTTCGAGGCCGCCATGACGAGCGAGGAGAAGGCCAAGATGTACAAGGCCATTGGTTACCAGGAGAACGTCAAGCCCACGGACATGCCTGACAGCTACGAGGCCATCAAGATGAACTTCAAGCTGATCGCTCTGGAGGTGGGCCTCTACAAGGAGGAGCGACTAGCAGGAGGAGCGATTATCAGCGACTATCAGGACCTGCCCTCGCTGGTCCTGCTCAAGTTCTCGATGGCCACGGCAGCGATCAGCCAGCGACCGGCTGCCGAGGCCCTGAGCGTTACCGCCGGCATGCGGGAGCTGCAGGTGACGGGACTCAAGTCCGGGGACTACACGCCCCTGCTGATCGAGTCGAAGATCACCGACGAGTTCAACCTGCTGGACGTCTTCTTCGAGACGAATCCCCTGGACAAGAAGTGCGACCAGCGGGTGAAGGTGGTGGCGCGTCCGCTGCAGATCGTGTACGATGCACCCACCGTCCTGGCCCTGATCGGCGCCTTCAAGAGGCCCGAGGACGTGACGCTTTCCAAGTTGGAGGACGCGGCCAGCACAAGGATCTCCAGCTTCAAGGAGCGATCGGCCACCGGGATGCAGTACATGATCGACAAGAAATCGGTGCTGGACGTGGACATTCTGCTCATGCCGAACATCCTGGTGGTGCCACACAAGGGCGTGTACGTGGAGAACCATGTCTCCCTGCTGGTCCTGAGCATGGGCCAGGTGCACTTCCACAGCACGCCGCGCAGGCAGTCGGTCAATCTCATGAGTGTGCTGGCAGCCGGCGGGGGGAAGGAGGATGTTCTGCAGGCGGTGATGGGCAACGCCTACGACAGGTTCACCGTCAAGGTGGCAGACGTTCAGATGCTGGTAGTCCGCGCCGGGGAGCCATGGCAGACGGTGCTAAGCGCTGCCGAGTCCACGGAGATGCACGTGCTGCGACCCGTCTCCCTGGAGGTCACGGCCGCCCTCTGTGTGATCGACAACGATCCGCGGCTGCCCAAGGTCAAGGTGGACATTGACCTGCCCGCGGTGCTGGTCAACGTCTCGGAGGACCGCATCCTGCTCGCCCTCAGAGTGGCGGTGAGCATACCTCTGCCGGATCAGCAGCAAGAGCCCACTCTGGCCAGCGGTATGGCCAGCTCGCGTAGCTCGATGTCCATTTCGAACTTCCTGAACAAGGAGGTGATGAAGATGGGCGCAGCGCCGGCGGCCGGGACGCAGACCAAGCTTGCGCAAGCAGCCTATGACGAGATCACGCAGTACACCAACCTGGACATCTCCTTCACCCTGGGAGAGATGAACTTTGTGCTCTTCCAGTCCAGTGGACCGAGCGAGACTGGCTCGGACGTCTCCTTGGAGTTTCTCACGCCCTCGGGCGTGCGGTTGCCGCCGGAGCATCATCAGTCGTCGCAGAATCATCCGTCGCCGGAGCGTTTGCCGCCGGTGCGTGTGCCGCCACGCCAACTCATCTCCGTGGGCCTGCGGCGCCTTGAGGCTCAGTTCGCATCGCGCACCTACGAGTCGGTGGCCTCGATCAAGTGAGTAATCCTAGCCTAGTCCTAGTCCTAGTTACACTCTATCCCCTTGTAGGCTGGGCGAGATCAACCTGCGCCAGTACAACTGCATGGAGGACAACCTGGAGACGCTGGACGTGATCCACACGCCCAAGAGGGAGGATAGCTCCAACTACCTGTTCACCGTCTCGTGCACGCTGGCCGACAAGCTGTCGCCGGAATTCAGCACCAAGTACAACTCCACGGAGCAGCTGGTGGTGGTCAATTTCGAGGAGCTTCAGGTTGTGCTCCACCTGGAGTGCCTGCAGAAGCTCATGGAGGTGGCGAACAACTTCCAGTACAATCTGGAGTACGAATTGGCCAGCAACAAGCCTCGCCACCGGACGAGTGTGGCCGGCGGGGGCGACGGCATGCGGCACAAGCTGAACGTCATCCTGGAGGACACCGAGCAGGTCATGACCACCACGGCGCAGATGAAGCGCCGCAAGCGGCAGAGGCATCGCGTCGTGGAGAGCGTAAAGGTGCGCGTGATAGCGAATCTGGACGAGGTGGGGCTGCAGCTCACCTGCGCGAACCGCCCTTTGACCCAGATGAACGTGAAGAAGTTCGTGTGCAGTCTGGTCATGAAGAGCTCCTACACGGAGGTCAACATTGGCCTCAAGGACATCCAGGTGCTGGACCTCAATCCGGAATCCATTCACAAGAACGTAAGTCCGGTCTGAAGATATGATTATCGTTATGATTAATCATATTATGATTATCGTTGATCGCCCAGATCCTGAGCATTGTGGGCAAGGACGCCTTCAACTGCCAGGTGGTGCTCTACAACAAGGAGGAGACCCTCGACTACAACTCGGATGACATGAAGATCACCGTGGACATTGGCTGCCTGAAGATTATATACCTCAATTGGTTCGTGGCAGGCGTAATGGTAAGAGTTCTTTGTCCTTCACCCTCAACCTTCAACCTTCAACCCAGATATATCTCCAAATATCCTGTGACCCTTGCAGCACTTCCTGAACAACTTCACAGCGGCACAGGCCACCATATCGCAGGCCAGTGCTGCAGCGGCCGAAACCGCTCGCCAAAAGGCCATGAATGCCTACGAAACGGCCACGCGCATGAAGCTAAATGTTAGCATCAAGGCGCCCATTATCATAGTGCCCTCCAGTTCGCGGGCCAACGATGCACTGGCGCTCGACCTGGGCCTGCTGGAGCTGACGAACAATACGGTGGAGATAGTGGTGTCCAACGAAGAGCGGCTGGCGGTCATCGACGAGATTAAGCTGGTTATATGCGATGTCAAGCTCTCCAAAGTGGTCATAATGGATGGCAGCGAGAGCACAGTTGATGGTGGGCTCTCCCTCTTTCTCTCTATCTTTAATTAGTTCCTTTTCCCCAACTGATTCCTTTTTTCTTAGAACTTGACTCGGCCGTTGGTTACTATTCCAAGTCGAACATAATGGATCCCATGAGCTGCACCTTGTTGGTCACACGGAACCTGTCCTACACCTGGTACAGGGAAGTGCCCGAGCTCAGTCTCTCGGGTCGCCTCAAGTCAATTGAGGTGAGGTTCATTTACAGCCCCATTTCCACTGCAACATTCTGCTACATTCTCGAGGATGGTCTCCCAAAAGGGAGGATGGTCCATCCATTCACCATTCCCCCCGAAGGATTCTATACTCGCTAAAAAATATACTAAAAAATACCGAAATATATCGGTATTGGATGGTCCGTTCATTCACCATTCGCCCCGAAGGTTTCTATACTCGCTGAAAAAGATACTAAAAAATACCGAAAAGTATCGATGCTTAAGCGGTACTTCGTAAGTTCCTTCCATAAAGCTCCGTACTCAGATACGCGAAGTGTCTCCCATAAGGAATGGTTCAACCAAAATGGACGGTCCGTCTATTCACCATTCGCCCCGAAGGGCGAACAAATACCGAAATATACCGACTCCTAAGCGGTATTTCGTAAGTTCCTTCCCTAAAGCTCCGTACTCAGATACGCGAAGTGTTCCTAAGCACTGCGAGAGAGCGAGAGAGTTACTATTGACCTCTCGCTTTGACTCAATGCTTAGGAACACTTTTCGCGTGTCTGGGTACGTAGCGAAATTGCTAACCCTTCTCTAATTTCCTATTGTTTTTGAAATTATAAATATTTGTGACTATGGATGAATGAAAACTAGATCCAGCGCAGCATTTCGTGGTCGCCACTGCATAATGCGATGCTCCTTAAGCTGTGACACGATTTTCTTTGTTATTTAAGGTTTCAAAGCTTCAAACATAGATATTAAAAAGTCCTTGAATGGGTCGGTTGAATTTGAAAAAAACCCGGTGTCCACGACGTCCAACCGTCGCAAAAGAAAGCCTAAAATGACTGCTTTCGCCGCCTTATTCAAATGCAAGCAAATCCGGATCAGTTGTTCGTGCCATTCACATGTCGCCCAAGAATGTAGATGTTGCAGTGGAATCACGTACATTCAGTTTTCGAACATATGTTGCAGTGAAATTACACTGTTAATTAGAAAATGGAGACGAACGATTAATTACCATTTAACTCCTCCGCCTAGCTTACGTTCTTTTCGCGGGACATGGCCTTGGTGATGCTGGTAATGAATAACAATATGAGCGAGGGACTGGAAGAGTTTCCCCCCAAAGACGAGGACGCTCCGCCCCCACCAAAGCCCAGGCCAGCGGATCGACGGCTTTCCCGTGTCGATCGTTTGGGCGCTCGCTCGCCAATAGTTCCCCACCAAGTGAAGATCAGCGAAGCGATCAAGTTCAACTTCCAGTTCGACGGAGTGATCATAAACCTAATGGAGAGTAAGTCGACAAGCGAACCGTGTGCTTCCAACCAACCAATGTGTGTATTCTTGTGCCCCAGGTGAGGACGAGGGACTCGCTCGGTTCGGCGTATACTTCCTGTCTGTCAAGGGCACCAAGCTGGACAACGGTACCCTGAGCACCTCCATTGTCCTGTGCAACATCCAGGTGGACGACACGCGCAAGAACTCAAAGACCAAGATACGGCAGTACCTGAGCCGCAAGGATTGGGTGGACCAGAAGCTGAAGACGGACGAGATCATTGATGCCTGCTACAATGAGCGCAACTTCATGGTCGACATGACGGCCATTGTCAAGGAGAACGACACCTTTGGTAGGTACTTCTTAATGGGATGGGTGCTTCTCTAAGCCTGAGTAATAAATCCTTGCAGCTGAGATCCGTGTGCGCAGCTTTGACCTGATCGTCTGCATCGACTTCCTGATCAGGCTGTCCGTATTCTTCACCATGCCTGCCGCGGAGACTCCACGTCCCTCATCCGAGATACCAAGTACTGAGGGAGCTGTACGCGAGGTCCAGAAGTCCTTTCGCAACTCCACCCTAGTTGTGGCTAACGAGGTGAAGAGAAGGGAGTCAGCGGGTAAGGCAGAGGAGCAGAGACCTTGTGTCAGAGTCTCCTCTTAATGTCCAAGTGTGCTTGAATTCCAGTTGCTCCCGTCGTGCTGAAGAAGGTGAACCTCATCCTGCACATCGATCAGCCAGACATCATATTGGTGGAGACCTTGGAGGATCTGAACACCAGTTGCATCATTTTTAATGTAAGCCAAGCCGAGTTAGCCTCCATATTCTTGGGGCTACATTTCCGTTCTCTCTCACCTCGCAGGCCCAAGCCCATCTGAACTTCCGCGGCATCAACGACAAGCAGATCGTCAACGGGCAAATCGATGCCCTGAAGATGTACATGTGCGCCTTTCAGCCCGAGCGACGCGAGATGACCCGCCACTACATCCTCCATCCGTGCGTGATCAGCCTGCAGGGCTCCACGCCCGAGGAGGAGGGCATGCACATCAGCCTGAAGCTGAGCGACATCATTATCAACGTCTCGCCGGCCACCATCGAGCTGCTGAACAAGGCGATGATGAGCATCAGCAGTGGCAGCGCCGCCCAGCAGGCCGTGGTCGAGGAGTCGCGCAACTACTCGACCATATGGAAGGAGCGGCGCTTCCACAGCCGCCACTACTGGTTCACACGCGTGGAGCAGGGTGTCGAGGCCGTGGAAGTGGAGGATATAAGCACGGAGGCGGCCAAAACCGAGAAGTGCGTAATCGAGATGCCCAGCATTACGCTTGTCCTAGAGTCCGGCGTTGGCTACTACACGAAGCCCCTCATCTCGCTGGACACCCGCATCACAGCCGTCTTCAACAACTGGAGCAGCAATCTCACTGCCCAGGGCTCGTTGACCCTGAACATGGTAAGTTGAATGGCTTAATACAAGCCAAGAATTTGTTGCGGAAAATATTTAATGAAAGGTTATCTGTACCTAGAAATGTGTAAGGTTTTTTTTTAAGTATAGGTCACACAGTTGGACCTATCGACTTGATTTTTATTTAAACGCTTCGTTCTTGGTTAAAGCTGCACGCTAACAATGAATTTTTTGGTGGGCCTTCAAGAAGTCTGGAAAATTCGGGTTTTCCCTGTTTTTTAGAGTACCCTTAATGCAGCTTTGGCCAGCGGTTTCCCACTGAATGAATAGCTTAGCGGGAGAACTGTAAACTGGAGTTTGGGATACCATGGTTCTATTCCAGCCCATGGTCGTCTTTTTTTTAATTCTTTCTCATCGGTAACTTTTCTTTGTTATATTTATTTCTTACCTTTTTTTAGAGCTCGGAAAATTGGTTCAAGTTTCACTTAAAGTTCTCAAAATTAAGGCGGCCGAAAGAAGTTTCGGTTGCAAGGAAGCTGTTGCAAAGCAGTACTTAATATTATATTATATTATATCCTAACTTAGTTTATCTTTGGTTGCTGATTGATACCAAATCCTAAGGCTAATGAAATTTTTGGGAGTCTTGGCGTAGATGGTTAAAGTGTGATTATTTTGTATACCCTTGCAGAGGGTATTATAAGTTTGATCAGAAGTTTGCAACGCAGGGAAGGAACCATCTCCGACCCCATAAAGCAGGGGTGCTCAAAATCGTCTTACGGCAGTGCCCTTACCTACACAAGCAAAAGAATACACACGCACACATGTATCGACGCCGTTTTATTGCATCAAAATACGATACATGTTTGTCCCTTTCCCCAAAACTGTATCTAACTGATTAATTATACTTATTCCGTGAGGATCCCCCCTTAACCAGTTATTGTAAATAGAGAAAGCAGTGAGGATCCTCACGGAATAAGTATAATTAATCAGTTAGATACAGTTTTGGGGAAAGGGACAAACAAATGGCAAAATAGTTTTAAACAATCAAACGTTTAAATTTATACTATGGGATTGCTAGTTCCATATATTTAATTAGTTGTTCTTCTAATTTAATTATAAATAAAGTAGTTATAATAAATATAAATAAATTCTCTTTCCAGAACT
>VNJO01011411.1:0-30754 GCA_008042535.1 Drosophila tani | reverse complement strand
CACCCGGATTTGAACCGGGGACCTCTCGATCTGCAGTCGAATGCTCTACCCCTGAGCTATACCCCCAACTTGACCAACAGATTTTGCTTTAAAAACTTAGCATTAACATTTTTTTGTAATAAACAAAATTTAACAATATCCTGCCAATAACATTATTTTATTATAGTGTTTAATATTTAGTCTGTAAGTCGGTTTGACTCGACATTTTTCAGTTACTTCCTAGAGGCTTAGAAAAACAACATGAATATTCATAATGAAACTCTTTCAAGACAATTATAATCGTATATTGATTATAAGAAATATTTTTGGAACCTTAAAAATAAATATACATTTTTCGAAAAATAAGAAATTAAATTCTATAAAAAGTAGGGGGCACCCGGATTTGAACCGGGGACCTCTCGATCTGCAGTCGAATGCTCTACCCCTGAGCTATACCCCCAACTGAATTTTATGCTTTTATTTTATAATAATTTCAAGGCCACGCTTTATTTAAAAAATTAATTAATAAATGTAGCTAAACTATAAAAACCCCAAAGTTAATGTAAGGAAAATTTCGGTAAACGTCTGCATTAAATATAAAAAGATAATGGCATCAGTTCTAAAGGTTAATGTCAGGGAATTGTATGGCTTTCTACCTTATTTGTACAAATTAAATATGATTGGCTCTGAAATTATTTGTAAAAACTAAATACAAAAATTCATCTTAAAAATAAATAAACCAAAGTAAACAAAGAGTCATCTCTTTTATTTAATACTTTAATTTAAACGCTTTATTAAGTGTAATTAAAGTTATTACTTGCTTTGTTTTATTACCACAATTGCTAGAGTTCATAAGATATTTTCCTCTATTATTTTGCCACTTTTATTGAGGATGCAGCCCTAGTGGATCTTGCTCTCTGTTGTGTCTGTATCCGAACAGCAGATATGTGTATGTTGTCTATATATTATGTACTAAATCTGTCGTTTTCCTTCAATATGTCAACGTTGTCGAGGTACAGCAACCCCCACTCCTCCGGGTCTGGGCCCGTTCTGTTCGGTTCTGTTCTGTTCTGTTCTGGTTGCGTTGTCGTCGTCGTTGCTGAAATTTAATTAATGTGAAAATTTGCACAGACTCGGGCTATTTATAAGTTGTTGTAAGTGCTCGCCATGGCACAGCCAAACCCCTTCTAACCCCCCGCCGGCCCGTAATGCCACGGAGCCTCCGGTAAATGCCATGTGGAAATTGAAATTTGAAAATTCTCCCTGGAGAGCTGAAAGCTAAACTTGGTACTCCGGGCGGATATTTTTTGTGGGGTTTTTGACTAATTTAAATATGCAAAATGTTGCATGGATTGATTTTCGCTTTTGTTTGCAAAAGCTTGCTCTCATTTCGGGATGCATGGGGTGGAAAATGGGTATAGAGAGGGGGTTGTAGAAAATGGAAAATGGAAAATGGGGGCGTGTGTCAGGGGCACAATCAAACACTTCAAAGTGAGCCTGGGAAAGCCTCTGAACTCTGTCACTGCCAGGCGGCTCCTCTCGACACAATTTCGATGGTGCCCTTACCTGCTGCTGATTTCCAGGTGTGTGTTCAAGGTGTTTCAGCCGGGGTGGCGGCAGGGGGTGAGTTGCCACAATTCCTAAGAGCTTCGAAGTGTAATTGAATTTTGATTTAAAGTCCTTTGATATATCAGCAACAAAGTGAAAGCTCCGCCGACTCACTACACGCCATCGCCAGGCCAGGCCACAGAGCCTGCTTGCTCTGCTGGACCAACTTGGGTCAATGCAATTCCATTGTGATGGCCTGAGCAAAAGTTAATCGATAAGCCAGCCCCCAGTCCAATTGCCTCTCCCGGAATTCGGAAAATACGATATACCGAAAATCCCCAAAAACACCAAAAACCCGAAACCAATAAAAATTCGTTGCAAGTAAACTGCAAAATGTGGGCAGAGTGCAGTGTGTGTGCGTGGGCGGAAGTTGAAAAGTTGTTGCAATAATTGATTTGTTGCAGATGTTTTGGGGCTTTGCCGGCTTTGTCTGTATTTGCCAGGCATTTGCCAAATGGAATTCTTCGCCTAAAATCCTCCCATATCTCCCTTTGTCTTTGCCTTTGTCCCTACAGGCTCCTGGCTTCCGGCTGCTGCTGGCTGAATTATTGGTGTTCTATAGTAATTACTTAGATTAAATGGCGAGTGCCTACGGGTGTGGGTGTGGGTGTTGCTGTGTGTGAGATTGCACATTTAATTATAATTAAATAGTTAGCAATCAATGGAATTGAAATTGCCATTGATACAATGTATGGTAGTTTGAGTTTTCCATGGCTGTGCTTTTATTTCTGAGAATTTTGTTGTGAGGTCTTAAAGTAAGCAAGGCAAGTGTGTTTGGGTTAGGTTATATAATAAATAAGATTGGTTATATTGTCAAGAATATAATTTTAGGCATAAAATAATTTAAATAAATATAAAATTATAATAAATGAAATAATATTGGTTAATTATTGAAATTGTAAAGTTTAAAGGCATAACTACATATATTAGGAATTTTTTGCATTAAAAAAAAATAAATTTGAGTCAAAATTATCATAAACATCCTTTATATACTCAAGTCCGAACTCATTAATAATAATATAATATTATATAATAATTTAAATAAATATTATATAGCAAAAAAGTGCAAAATATTTGTTGGTTATTGAAATTGTAATGCGTTAAAGGTATAAATGTATTAATTATTAATTTGTTTGCATCTTAAACATTAAAATTAAAGTCCGAATTACCATAAACATCCTTTATAAACCCAAATCCAGCCTTCATTAAAGAGTTATAACCCCAAACTGAGTTTATTAATAGCAATATAAAAGAATATTCTAATTTAAACAAATAGTTATAGATAAATTAGTTATTGAATTTGTATTGTATACACTTGTAATTTGTTTGCATCTTAGTCAATTTAATTGAAGTTCGAATTGCCCTAAACATCCTGTTTAAACCCAATTCCAGCCTCCATTATAAGAGTTTTAACCCCAAAACCGAACTCATTAAGGGCTCACTAAAGCTCAACGTAATTTAAATAAATTACTTGAATTTTCCGAGTCCAAACCCTTAAGAGTTGAGGGGCATTTTCTAATTGACGTGCACCAGAACTGTGGCAACTCTGGCGGAAAATATTTTTGTAATTCAAAGCGGGTCGGCAGGAGGCGGGAAAAGCGAGACGAGAACCCTATTCCGAAGCCAACAAAACGCTTACCTTCTGCGGTGTCCCAGCCAGTGCGCCACGCCCCCGTTTTCGGTGATGCCTTTCTGGTCTGGTCTTCCATGTCCCGTTCCTGTTCCCATTCCCGGTTCCCTATTCCTGCTAATAGATCCGCCAAGCTCCAGGGACTCCAGCCCGCTGCTAACTCAAAGCCCCCCCCCCCCTTGCGGCTTGGCTTTTCGGAAAAGAGCCAAAAAAAAAATGTGAAAATGAAAATAACGCAGGGAAAACCCCCAAAAAGCAGTGCACAGTTATTTTAATTAGAAACGAAGTAATTTGCATATTAAGCAGGAGATAAAATAAGGGAGATGGGGAAAATGTTTCGATGGGAAAAGGGCAAAGGGATATAAAACAGGGAAGGATGCATGTAGAATTCATGGGAAATTGAGAAATTCCCAAATTAATTGCAGAAAATGTGAGAGAGAAGTTAGCGTCCATCAATTGAAACTCAATTCTCGGAAGAACTCAATTACGTAATTTTATTATTAGCTAATAATTGTGAGTTTAGTCAATCAAAATTCTAGACAAGAAATATTTATTGTTGTTCATTCTTGAGTAGCTTAATTCTGGCAATAAGACATAGTTCCGAGAACTTTAAATTCCGTTGCCATTTTCTCGCTCCAATACCCGCCATTAAGACGAATAGGAAATGGCAGAGAAAGCCCTGCCTTGAGCCAAGAATTAAGGGGATGCCGTAGATTAAAATTGACACTTAACTGCGATAATCGCCAAAAAGCTTTTTAGCCGTCGGCCAACTAAAGCGAGCCGCCGGCAGTTCGTTAGCAAAAGTCGAGAGCTGCTGACGAAGGACGAAGGACATGTGCGAGGCAATCAGTCAATCACTCATTCGCTCATTCTCTGGCTAACTAGTCTGTTTGTGAGTCCGTCATTCAGTTTGTCAGTCCGTCAGTCAGTCAAACGGGGACAAATCAGAAAGTCACGAGTCGTAGGACTCTCGGCCTTAAATGCCCCAAAAAGCCTCAAATGTCCTGCGCCTTTGTCCTGCTGTTTATCCTTGTTTAACAACAACAACAACTTCAAAGTGTCCGAACCAAGGAAATTCAATTTCAATTCCGTTTTATGCGCCAAAGGACATGCAAACTAAAACTGATTTCGAATGCAGCTCCTCAAACGGTAATCAAAACTCACCTGGAACCGAAGGAAGGCAGGGAAGGCAGGACGACGAGGGCTATAAAATTTGAAGGAACCTGATGGCATGTAAACCGAGAAGTTAGCTGGGGCACTTCACCCTAAAGTGTTTGGTTGGTGCCCAACTTTAAGGAGGAGGAATTCTGGGAGACTAGGCGACACAGTGAAGGAGAGAACCCGATATCCCGGGAATTTTCGATGAGGCGCAGAGATTAAAAGTAAGGCAAGCGTACGGAAATTGTGTGTCCTGTGACATTGAATTACCTTTTTATATAAAAAAAACACAATTTAAAGATTTATATTTATTACATTTTAATATTTAGAGAGGATAATCTCAGGCTTGGCTTAAATACTCTATCATAATCAGAGTTAAATTACGACACATTTTCTGTTTAATTTTATAATTAGATTTTAAATATAAACTTACTTTTAAGAGTATAATTAAACAGTAACAAAAGAGTACTTTTTCCAATATGTTACTCCAGAAAATAAATTTTTTTAGTGTACCTATCTCTGCGAACCAACAACCTTTCCTGTCCAATGTTTGTTGAGCCTTCACCGCAATGTCCTGCCACTTTTTGATGATTTTTAATTGACCACTTTGACAGGGCTAAATTTCCTCTGGCTGTTCAACCCCCGGGAATCTGGCAAACTATATAGAAAACTGTTTACGGGGAAAAGTGTCACAGCAAATCCCGGTCAAACAGACGCCCCGCCAGGAACCGGGAAACCGGCCATGCATCGTAAAAAACCAAGGAAATTTCCACATCATCATTATCAAAACACAACCGTGAAAATTATCTGCTCAAGTGAAGCGGCCTGCGGGAATGAAATGGAGAGCAGCAGGACCTGTCCAAGTCCTAACAATGCCGCGTCCTCGTCCTCATCGTTGTCCCCATCCCCTCGTCACTAAAGTGCTGGCCCAAAAGCATTTAGAGGCAAACTCTGCGACGCGTCAAATGCCTCACGGGCAACTTTGTTGGTAGTTCTCGTTCCCGTTCCCCGTTTTCCCAGCTTTTTCGCTTTCCCGGAGCAGACACCTCCTCCTCCTTTTTGGCCTTCTTGCCATTCGCCATTCTCCGTGTTGGTTGTAACACGGCAAATAAAAATTGAAAGCAAATGAGACAGCAGAGGCAGACATGGACACGCTGTCGTCCGCTCCATCCGGGAAAGCAGCCGGGACGAAGCCAGCCTCCGAGTGTACACTGATGAAAATAATGTAAACTATCGCTAGATAAGGATATACCTCTATTTGATACAGGAACCAAGTAAAAAAAACTTCAAAAATGGGAATTCAGCGATCATATATTCAAGGCTCTGTCTTTGAAATAATTTTTCTAATAGACTTAAAAGGACAAAGTTCTAATAAAGTCAAATACTAAACAAATATATTCGTATATAGTTTAAAAATTATCAGCATTTAAAACCCATGATTTGAGACATGGATAAACAGCTGAGGCTTGTGCGTGTGCAAGAGAGATATAAATATCAACTTTATTGTCTATAACTCCCATGTTTATAATTTAATTTTAGCCAAATTTTCTCAATTAATTCCGCTGAAGGCTATTTATTATATATATTTTTACTTTCTATAAAAGTTCAAGACTAAAGATTTTTTAATGGGGTTTTCTTTTGTCTCTTAGATACATTTTCCATTGACTTTAAGTTATATAACAACCCCTTGAGTTAAGCTATATCCTTAACTAATTTAAAGTTTCCTTAAAGTTATCTCTACATTGCCTTTCTAACGTTTTCTATCTCAGTGCATGCCCGTGAGTGTGTCTCTCTTTTACTCCCGTGTCCTGTGTGTGTCCTGTGCCTTGACAGCTTGCGCTAAAAACGTTGAGTGTCTTGCGGGGGTTGGAGGCTTGTTCCTCCCCCGAGCCGAGGTCCTAGGTAATGCGTGACAGAAACGCCCCCCCGTCCTGCGCCTCCCCCATTTTGCGAATTCAAATTTGATGGCGGCTGTGGCTTCCTTTCCCTTGTCCCTCAACCTCCTGGATACCCGCCCGAGCACCGGATGTGAGGCAACAGCAGAAGTGGAGCCTGTCTATGTCGTCCTTTATGCCAACACCCCCTCGCCAACACTACCTGTCGCTATCCTGATCCTGACTCAGGCTGAAAGTTTAAGCGAATTAAATTATTTGCTTTTTAGATTTCAATATTTCCGCAGCTGAGATTCCAGTCAATATCCCGTGGACGAGGGGGGGATGTTTGCCTGCTTTCCAGGGGGGGTAGGGGAGTGGAGGCGTGACTGGACTAAATTGGGTTTTTATGATGTGTCTGTAATCGTAAAAAGCTTTAGGGCAAGTACTAAACATTTGTTGAATGTGCATTCAAACCCATTGTTGGGTGAACGTTTTTTGGTCGGAAAATATTTTATATAATCTGCCAAGACTTATGGCATGAACATTCACATTTTCCGGCGATTAAAGTGGAGGGAAAATAATTCAATAAAATTAAAAGGGATTAGCTTAAAGAATAAATTTAGTAAAAAAGGTTTTTACTGAGGGTTATATAGTATAAAGCGAACAGATTCAAGTTTCAACAGAAATTTAGCTGAGAAAATTTAGTATCTTATTATTTCTGTTAATTTAAGGATTAATAAAACTTAATAAAGAACTATAATTTAAATATTTGTCTGTAAAATAAATATGTTTTAAGCTAGGGTTTTTAAACTAATATCTAAATTTTATGTATAAAGTTCTTCTTTTTTTATTATTTAACAATTTTTCCAAATAAAATTCCCAAAGGCAATTGAAAGCTAAAAATATTAAATATTTTATTACTTCTATTATTTATTCTATTTAATTTTAGCTAAAGAATAAAACTAGCATCTTATTTTAATGTTTAAATATTTAAGGAATCAAAATCTTTCCAACGTTGCTTTTATTACATTTATTACTTAATTTTCTTAAAGCTTGAAATTAAAATAATGTCTTATATTTTAGTTTTCTTACATATACATTTTTTTCCGAAGATTGCCTGCTTAGGAATAATTTTTTTACATCCAATATATTCGCTATTTTACCTCTATTTTCTTGAGCTTAAAAATTGCATATATGGCTGCAATTGTTATCCTTCTCTACCTTTATCCTTCGTGACAAATTACCCCTTAATATTTCACATGGCTTCGCATTCAACCATCAAAGTTGAAGTTGGCCTGCCCAACCGAATTGGCGCCCCCTTTCCGCCTAGCGAAGCAATTCTCAAATGATTTCCTAGCACGCTTTTGGGCTGAGCTTTGACGGGTGGAAAGCAAAAGCCAGAAAAAATGGAAAAAAATAAAAATGAAAACTGTGTTCCGCCCAGTTGAGCTTCGGTTGTGGGCTTCCTTTTCGGGTAATCACAATCATTAAAATAAATAATATACAAACAAGGACGGGCAGAGGCAAACACCGCCTCCTTCTTCTACTTTTTCCGGCCCGCCTTTTGCCATTTAAATTTCAACTCTAATTCAATTTTAGCCCGGCCGCTGACGTTGGCCTTTTTGCGCATTTTTCCATCTAGGCCGTTCGTATCAAAATAAAGAAGCATTATTTCGAGTTGAGGGGAAACCTTAAGCTTGATTATTATGAAGCCACTGAAAGTTAAGTATTATTTTTTTCTGCAGCGCAGAAATATTGCAGCCAAAAGGAGCAAGTTTCCAGCCAGGAGTAAACTATTCAAGCGCGCACTCATTTACCATTCACTCATTTACCCCGCCCGGCAGCATAGCCGTGCTGCTCGTGGTTCTGCTTTTCTGCTTGTGCTTGTGCTTCTGCCTTTGCTGTTTGCTGGAGTGAGCCAGTCCATTGCATGCTTCAATGGTCGCGCAAAACATGCCATCATCATCATCAAAGGGAAATTAACCTAAGCGGCCACGAAGCCGGCTCGGCCCGACCCGGTCCGGTCCGACTGCTGTTCAGCTTGTTTTAGCCAGGCCCACACTTCGGCCAAAGAGTCCGGATTCCGATTCCCGTTCTGATACCAATTCCATGTCCGATTCTGGCTGGGTATCAGCATGTGACTCTGACTCTGACTATGCCACGACCTCAGGCTGCTACAGCTGCGGGGTCTGGAATTATGCACTTTAAATTTAAATTGGAAATTTACCTGAATAATTAAGCTCAGAATTAAAAATAAAAATTTATTTGGAATCATCGGAATATACTCTAATATAAAGGAACGCAATGTACAAACTCGTGACAATTAAAAAACATTTCTATTTAGAACAAGAAAAATTGGATAAAGTCTATTTGTCAGAAACCACCTCTAAACTGATTATTTTCGCATACTTTCTTTATATATATACTTTATAATTTTTGTATAAATATATTCCAAGTCTTGAACAACATTTAACTAAAGACTTATCTAATCCTTAAGATGCCGAACGGCCATACATTTGATTTGCAATATGCAAGCGATTTTAACCAATATTTTTAAAAGCAACAAAGATTTGAACAAATATTCTTCAAAAATGTCTAAACAACCCATCTCAACTAATTATGGTTGTATACTTTCGTTAAATATTAACTTAATACATTATTTATAATTTTGGTTGAAATATTTTTCATGTCTTGAACATCATTTAATTTAATTTAATTAAAATATTGGTAACGGAAATAATATAACTATATAATTAAAATAACCTTTTGAAGCACTAATAATTAGACACTGAAAATTATATAAATACATAAACCAACTACATTTTTTTAAAGTGTAACTAAGGTGTTCGAGTCAGCAAATGGCTGTGAAAAATCTCCTGCTTCCTTCCTTCTCTCTTCCGTTTCACGATAGTTTGTCCAAGCTCCAGGATGGGGGCTTAACAGTGGGATTGGTTAAGTCATGGATCGCCGTTGATTCGGTGCTAATTGTGGGGCTGCTTCTGTTTGGTTTGGCCAGTGCTAATTGAACTCTTCATCCGGTGCTCCTTAAGGCCCCCCTCTGGAAGGTGCTTATTGAGGCGGACTTTCTGACGGGAATGGCCAAAGAGGCTGAGATTATTGCCTGGAACTGATGCTCGATTGACTGCGCTTCTTGCAGCCTTTGGCTGGCAAAGGGAGAAGCGTTAAATAAGGTTTTATTTGTAAGAAGCTCTAAAAATTCTACTTCAAAATGGCACAGATGGACTGCCTTCTAGGCCTGAAGGCTATTATAATCTGTTTAGAATCCATTCAACCCAATATAATAATTTGTTCTACTCAAAAATTATTTCTTAATTATTTGGTATAAGTATATCTGATTCTATTACATAAACATTCATAAAGTTAAGGTAAAACCTTAGAGTTAAACGTATCCACTGGTTAGTTAGTAACTCCTCATAGTTAGTTTTAAACAGGATGCTAAACAAGGACAACGATGGTGATTCATTTGAATAAGTAATTTGAACATCCTTTGCCGGAGGTTTTACTTCGCTTATCGACGTACATTTACACCGCAAAACAGTGGGGGCCCAAACAGTTGGGGGCCACATTTCGGTCGCTAATTACCCGCGGGGCTTCCAGCAGCCCCTTAACCCCATAGCCCCTTAATTCTCAGCCCCGCCGCCGCCGGTTAACCCCGCAATGCCCCGCCGCGGCGTGTTGAGTGTCCAAAAGCGTGTGCGGCTGCTTTGGGCGCAAAAGCGGGACTTTGGTTTGGCTTCGCGGTTGACACTGTTTAGCGAGCGGATGCGGGAGCTGGTTAAATGAAGCAAGTGCACACAGGAACAGGAAGTGCGGGATCCGGGGGAGGATGTGGAGGATTTTGAAGGAGGCACGGATCAGGGTGACACGAGCTGAGCCCTATTAAAGGATTTCGTACTTAACGCGGGGCTGAGCACTCACAAGGTGAGCACGAGCATATTGATAAAAATAGTCATTAAAAAGGGTTGCTCCATTCCCAGGCATCTCCCCTTTGTGCTTTATAAATACATTTTAATTTAGCTTTGTGCAGTGAAACATATTTAAATTAAGGAGCAACGGCTTGTAAAATGCATCCCCACCCTCGCAGGCTCGTATGTGAGCGGGGCGGTTGGTTTCCTTTCTCTGTCGCCGCCGCCGCTTTTCCCACATTTCCCAATACGGTTTTGTCATTGTCCAATGGGCAACGTCTCCTCACCGGACTGGACTTATTTGCGCCGCCAAGCGTGCTCAATTGTGAGGCTCCGTCCGGCCAGAGCCAGTGTCCTTCGATGTCCTGCTGTCCGGTTGTCCGCCAGCAGCAGCCTGTCATCCGTTCGATAAAATTAAAACGTCTGCTCATGTGCACAGGACCTCCGTTGGCAGGTCCGAAGTTTGCTCCTTTTGTTTATCGACTTGGTAAATGTCCTGCTGCCATGTCCTTCGCTCCACTTCCCGTTTACTCATTTGGCTCGGTCAGGGGTAAGAAGCTGACCTCATCTCCATATGGGAGTCGGAGTCTTTGGGAGTCTATGGAGGTGATGCTCAACGGCAGCCTTGATGTTGATATTAAAATATTTTTTAATTAGTAAATCGCAAGATAAAATGTAAAAACTAACATTAAATGTTTGTTCCACTTGTTAATGCATATTTTTTCAGTTTTTCATGTCTTTTAAAGCCTTTTCCAAATAAATTGCCGTAAGCCAGCGTATTACCTATTCGAGTTTACCTTAAATCTTCCATTTTCCTTGTGTTCCCTTTGTAATTTGCCTGGCCATCGTCGTCGACGTGGTCGTTCTCGTCCTCAACATCATCATCACGGGATGCACAGCTGCTGAATTTACAAGCCATTTTTTTATGACAACAATTTTGCCAACTCTTCACTTCACTTATTTATCGATAATTGGAAATTGCTGCCACCACCGGCAATAACAATAACAGCAAAAGGGCGCAGCTTTGACCATTTGCATATGACATTCATTGACCACATTATCGGATAGCCCCTGGTTCTGGTTCTACTGTTGCTCTTGAAGTGGGAGGAGTCCTGTACATGCAGATCAAAAAGATACTACTCAAAAATGAGTTAGTTGACAATTTTATTATATTAATAATATAATTACAATCAAGTTTATTCTAAAGAAACTTTTCAAAAATAAATTGTGGTACCAATTTATTAAACAAAGTAAGTAATTTTAGTTCTAAATAAGCTATATAACAGTCTCATAAAATTGAATTATTAATATTATTGATCACGTTAAAAAACCTTTTACTAATATTATGTTAAAAGTCTAGCTTAGTACCCCTTAAGTACATTTTCAAAGGGAATAACTATCTTTTAACTCATAAATGTTCAAATATACAATTTAAAGACTTGCAAATATTTTGATCTTTCTTGAAATTGATTAGAAATCGTTATTAAAGTATAAATCAAATCCTATCCGAAAATCGCTAAAAATAACTTCAGATACCTTTAAAAGAGATTTCAAAGAAATTTAATAGACATTAAATATTAGTAGATAATACCAGGACTTATTAAATATTTTTCACACTGTGCTATTGATACACTGATTCATTGGGCCGACAATGGCGAACTGAAAATGTTATTACGTCCAAAGGAAGGTCGGTCGGTCGGTGGCATCAATTCCTCACAGCTGACATTTATTTCGACCCGTTCGAAACAATAAACTCCAAGCTTCCGTCCCGTTCCATTGCCTGCAGGGCTGCTGCGGCGGCTGCGGCTGCTGCACTCTGCCGATAAGCATTGATTCCATGTGCCCAACGGAGCCATCACCCCCGGATCCCCATCAGCACATCCCGGATCTCCGATCCCGTGGAGCACCCTGCCATTAGCTGGGATGGCGGGGGCAGCATTGCGACATTGTGTTGCATCGACGGGCGGGCTAATGAGTTGCTAATTAGACATGTGTGTGCTTAAATCTGGCTTTAAATGGCAATGTGTCGCCGCTGGATGGCCGTTTTAAGTTTCAATTAAATGACGGCCATTCTTTCGCTCCGTGATGAGTCATGGGATGCCTGGTAAGAGCGTGGAGCCTCGTTGAAGCTTTAAAGATAATCCAGCAATTGGATGGAATAGTTAAGAGTTTATAACATATCTTCGCTGCGATGGTAGGGAGAAATTATTGGTAATAAAAATCTAGTAAAAGAAAACTATACTTTCTGTACTTTACGGAAAACATAAGCTTTATCATCCGCTGTTTTTGTGGCTTATAATCAGAGAAATGCCTCTATTTTCTTCAATCAATCAATACCAATTACTTGTTAGATTTTTACAAAGCCACCCACTATTTCAGTAATTATCTCGGAAATTTCTTTTTGCTTCTAAAAATGGACTAAGGGCTATCCAGCAATTACTAGAATTTAGCGAGGGTCCTTAAAAGGTCACCTGGAAACGAAGGAAACGGAAGCCAGAGACGTCATTGGCTGTGGCTTTGATGGCCATCCAATGCAGCGCCACTTGCCTATCAGAAGTCAGGCTTGATTTCTCCTGAAGGGTACACATCATACCACCTCCAAGTCTCTTCCTCTTCTAGGCCTTCTTCAACTTTCACTCGGCGAAGTGAAAGCCCGTTCCGTGTCCCGATGGCATTTAAAGGTTTATTTTTTTGCACCAGCAGCAGTGCAATTCCCGGGAGGTTTTTATGTGCATAATCGTAATCATAATCATAATCCTTTCAAATCGTGTAATTAAAATGTGTGTATATAATGCTTTCAATTATAAATGCGAAAGGGAAGCGAGCAGAGGGATAGAGAATGTGGGGATGTGCTGAGTTTATGGCTTGCATATCGTGGATAAAAGTGAATACGTGAACTGATTACGGGATTGTGAACTATTAGAGTTGCCAGATGGCAGTAGGAAGCGAGTTAAGAAGGACGAAGAATGTAAGAATGTAAATTAATGCCATTAAATTTCGGGATAAAATTAATAAGTTAATACTTGCCAGACGGCTCAAGGAAAGGGAATAAACTGAAAGGGAACTATCAGAGTTGCCAGGCGGCACTAGAAAGCTATAAGAGGGATGAAGAGTGAAGGATAAAGAATTCAGCCTCTTATTTTGGAAATAAAATTTATAAGTATATACTTGAAATGATTATTTGATTAGAGGCTAACAGAGTTGCCATGCATTTTATGAACAAACTGAAAGGGAACTATTAGAGTTGCCAGACGGCATTAGAAAGCGATAAGAGGGATGAAGGCTGAGAATAATTAATGTACATTTTGTGAATAAAATGAAATGAATATCCGATAAGGAACTAACAAAGTTGCCAGACGGCACGAGGAAGAGATGCAGAATTACCTGCATTTTGTGAATTAAAAAAAAAGCGAACTATTAGAGTTGCCAGACATCACTAGATTCTATAAAGTTAAGTTGGTTCCACTTTACTTCTTCATTAAATCTTTATGAATCCTAAATTTGCATCGCATAAACACACCAATAGAAAGAGAAAGAGTGAATAGCAATAGGGAATGTAATTTACATGCTCACATGTCCTTTCTCTCGCTCTACCCTCTCCCTCTGCCTCTCTCTTTGTCTCCCTCTCTCTCTCTCTGTCTCTCTTTCTATCTCCCATAGATGAAGATAAATTGAAATTTCATTAAGAAAGTTATGTTAGAAAGGGACGCCTGCTGGTCTCCCTCTCTTCACTTCTCGTCACTTCAAAATTGAAATGTGTAATGGCTGACTGGCGTGCATGTATATGAGCGTGTGTTCGTGTGTGTGTGTCTATGCATAAGTGTGTAGGCGCACTTCAGCGACTTAATTGTGTCGCGTTAACGTCAAACACATGCAACAAACATGAGCAAACAAATGCTTCCGGTGCGAGTGTGTGTGTATATGTCAGCAGGCATCGTGTGTGTTGACAGATCCCAGCCACCCAACAAAAAACCAACCCATCACCCACCTCGACTCTCCACCCCCGCTCATGCTCATAACATACAAAGCCACTCTTTTATTTTATGCAAGAAACACACGCGGAGAAAAAAAGCGGCACTCTCGCACATACAAACGCTCACTCGAGCGGCAAAACATATCCGCACACATCCGTTGTACCGCCGCCCGCCCCCAGGAATCTTTGTTGCCACAGCGAACACACAGTCCCAGCAGCCAGGAGGCAGCAGGGAGCAGGCAGGAGCTGGCAGGCAGAGCAACCAACAGCCCATTGCCACCTGTCATAAATTTGCATGCGCGCAAAGGTTGAGCTCCATATAACACACATATTTTCAGTTTCAGGACAATGACGAGGCCTAGACGGAATACCCTTTGAATGCTTCTTATTTTTATTTAATTATTTTAATACTGGTTACTCCTTAAAGTATATTTTATCCAAAATGTACTGAGACTTAAATTTAAATTAAAGAATTTTAAAAATTACAAATGTCCCTAGGTTGGCAACACTGTCAACACTGACTTTAAGTTGAATAAAGATTATACGTAGATTTTTTCTGTTAAAAAATGCTATCGAAAAACCCCTGATATTAAGCGATTTCCAGACCAAAAAATGGAAAGTATGAAGTAGTTAGTCATCGTAGAATTTTTCTACTAATTATCACACTTGTGAAAATTTATGTAGCACCTTCATTCATCACATTGGTTGCATGCTCAGAGCTCAAGTTAAATCTTACCAAAACTAAATGAAAGCCTAAAATTTTTCAAAAGCAATCAAAAATATTACAAGGATGATACAGCTAAGTATCCATCTAAAATATAAAATATAACATCCCATTACCACAATCCTCACCATTCTTATAGGTTGTATATACCCAATAACATGTCTATTCATACCATCCATTGGCCTGAGCCAATAAAAATGTTAGCTCACAAAGGGACAGGAGACAGGGACTCCAATAATACCGAATATCTGCGGGGGCCAAAAGGATTTTTCTAAGCTGGAATCCTGAACACATTCCTGCTGCTTCATCGCATCGCCTGGCAAATGGAACGAGTGAGTCCGAGTAGCCTCATCTGGTTAAGGCAGTGACTGGAACATTTCGGATAGGCAGCGGCACTACATATCGCATAAAAGCAGCTGTTCCGTTTTGCGACGGGGATGGAGGCGGAGGCAGACGAGGGCTTATGCATAATAGACATATGTGTGTGAATGGCTGGAAAATCCATTTTCATAACCGACTCCAGGTCTCAGTCTCATCCCGGGGCCTGAGCGGCGATTATGACCAGGCTAAAAATACCGCGAGCACATGGAAATTTCAATCAGCCCACTGGCCACCAGGCATTGTTCGGGCCAAATTGGATTTTCATTGGAAATTCAAACGAAGAAGAAGAAGTAGTGACCGTAGCTCCTCTGTCTGGGCCACATACCTCGTGGCCGGCAGCTGATAAGTATTAAGCCTTCGAGTTCTTCGAGGGCTAATCAAACGCCGACTGGCCAATCAATTTAGTGGCGAGCTCCGTTTTAATGAAGCCACCTCGTTCAGGCGAAGGTCCACCCCAGGGACGTATCAATAGCGCAAATATCGTATAAGCTTAGCAAAATATCAAAAGGCAACACAGACACATCAATAAAATGTATTATAATATGTGTTTTTCTTAAAATATCAAGGTTCATATCGAGGTTAATGCTATTTATCGAAAATTTGTCGATATATCGATTATTTGAACCTATTATTAGCAAAGGATATCTAGTTTATCATATCCTAAAAATATCGATTTTCGCTGTCAATATCGAAACAGTTTTTATATATATTTTCCAAAGTCTGTTCTTTTCCATCCTTGAAATATCGTTTTTCTATCGAAACAATTCCAATATATCGATATGTTGTAGCCATCGCTAGGCTCAGCCTGTTGCTTGTCATACGTGGCATGGGTGGTTTTGGTTTAAGAACGAGTGAAAAGTGAAAGGCAGGACGATAAAGCGGCCAGCACTGGTCTCAATCCACCTTCCGCTGCCATTTTCCCATGTCCCGGCTGTTGTGGCGAGTTGACAGTTTCATTAGTTGGTTTACATGACCAAGCGGGCGAGGGGATCGGGGGCACTGTTTGCACTGTATCGCCATGTTGTCCAGGATATTGGCTGGCATTCTCTGTGGATGTGGATGTGGGTGTCCCTGCATGCACACATCCATGTGGGTGCCTCGTTGTCACTGTGGTTCCGTTGTCC
Source organism: Drosophila tani (assembly GCA_008042535.1). Classification (NCBI taxonomy): domain Eukaryota; kingdom Metazoa; phylum Arthropoda; class Insecta; order Diptera; family Drosophilidae; genus Drosophila; species Drosophila tani. Next base: position 14,377 of record VNJO01011411.1, on the reverse strand, counting down.
TGTCTTGTTGTGGCCCGCACACACACACACACATACTCCCCCGCACCGGAAGTCGACTGCTAAGTTTAGTTGGCATGTCCTCGCCGCATCCTTGTCCTTTCCCTTGGTGTCTCAAGATTAACCAGCTGAAAGCTTTCATAAGTTGATTTAAATCTTCTTCACAGAGTCTGCCCCTGCCACCCGCCTTCCCTTTCCTTTCCCATTGTTTGGTTCAATAAACTTTTATCGCCCAAGTTCTCTGCAGCATTATTGACAGATTGACACACAAAGCTGCGAATAATTCAATATAAAGATATATAGTTCTATCCGCAAAGTGCGTTTTAATTGCATTGCTTTTGTGTCTCCTTATTGTTATAGAATTTGTTGAAAAATTATTTAGTATTCTTCAATTCAATTAGAAAACCTTTTCGTTGGAGTAAAAGTTTAAGAGCATAAAAGTTAAGTTAGAATTTCTGCCAGAGAGATTGCATAAAATAATATATTCTAAATTAAGCTGTAGATATTTCAATGAAATTCCTTGAACATTGAGAAAACATTTTTAAATCATAGAAACCGTAAAATTTGAATATATTTCCCAGAAATATTGCTGATTTTAGAAGAACCTCTTAAAATTAATTATATCAAAAATTTCTGGGTTCATTATGGTACCGACACCATAACCTATCAATCCAGAGAGTTCTGTAACACCCAAATATAATATTTGTATGTGCAAAATATAGGAAAATCCAATTAAATTCCTCTTCATTTGTATATAAACTTCAATTACATTCTTAAGTATTTTTGTTGAGAGCTTTTTTACGCACTCTGCTGGTCAGGCCTAACCTAATCTGTTCCGCTGTCGAGACATACCAAACGCCACTCGACGCTTAACCCTTTCGAGCACATATTCAAAATCGGCGTCATTCCAAATGGTCCAATCCGATTCTTACACAATCGAACACGTCTAACGCACAACAGACAAATATTTTCATTTCGTTTTGTCCGTGAGCGTTCGCTCCGGTGACCCATAAAAAACGGACGGTGGCCGGGAACAAGGGAATCTGTAAACGGTAAATGGAAAACAAAAAGCAGAAAAAAAAAAAACAGCTAAAGTGGAGCTGAGCAGAGCCGGGCACTGCACGTACAGGTGCGGCATCCATCTGTTGACCAAGAAGGTAGCCATGCAAAATTGAACAGGCTCTTGGCTGTCAGTGTCAGGCAACAACCTCGACCACAGTGAAAGGAAAAGGGGAAATTGGTATAAAACAATCAGAAATTGTGATTAAATATTTTTTGAGGGCCTAAAAATAGGCAAGGAAAATTTTTACACAAGTTTCCTTCCAAGGAAATCACGTGATATCAGTTTCAAAGTATGCTAGAAATTTACTAAACTTTAAAAGCTAATATAGCATATACTTATACTTCTGGGCACATTTTCGAAGGTTTTCAAATCCACAGAAAGTTCTATAACATGCAAGTGTAATTGAGAATAAATTCCATTCGTATTTTATTTAACTTTTAGTACTGGAAAAGTACATGATTTCAGCATCTGATGATGCTGTCAGTGTCACTCCCCTGAAACAACCTAAAATTATTATGCCTTTTTTCTTGCAGTGACAAAGTGCAAAGTCGTTATACAACACTTTGGTACACTGTGCTACACGGAAAATACGAATAGCAACAGCAACACCAATACCAACGGCAATGGCAACGCCATCGCCAGCATCCAATTGTTCGCTCCTCCTCTCCACTCGCTCCCTCTGCATATGCATGAGATGGGGCAAACACGCGATGTATAGTCCTGTCCTGTTTGGGTCCTCGGTCTCCGGTCTCCCAGGGCCGGATCTCCCCCTCTTCCGTGTTTTCTTTTTTTTTTTGTCCAGGAGGCAGTGCCCATACGTGTCCTTTGGTCATCATCGAGTTGAGTTTGGCATATGTGTGTAGGTGTGTTGGCTTGTGCCTATAAAAGTGAACGGAAGTTAATACGTTTACCGTTTGGTGCCCTACTTTGAGTCGTGAGGTGTATCCCAGAATGATAAGAGCTATCAATTTTTGTAGACTGTACCTGATAATTTGTTTGAAAATTAATTTACTTTTTAATCAATTAAAATGGCGTCCTAAAGTAATTTAAAAAGTGGTGCAGTTATTAAAGAATCAAATTTACTTTTAGATACTTTTTTAAGGGATTTTAAAAACTTTGCTGTTTGCATTGCACCTCTAAATATTTTTCAAATATTTTGATTACAAAAATCTCGTTTTTTCTTTAATTTGTTCTCAGCTAAATAATATTTAATTGAAATAATTGCTATGAATTTGAAATCAATTAAAATTTTTTTTTAAAAATATGCTACACACTTTTTTATTTGATCCAGTTAAAGATCCTAGCCTCATTTACAAGCTAAAATGAAACTATGGAAACCCGGGGCGGATTTAGATATTTATATAAAAGAAACAAATTATTTGAGCGCCTCTCTCTAATATTTTGTGAAATAATCCATAATAGGTTATCCTATTTTTATCCACTTCTTTTTTGTTTCCGTTCCACCTAGTCTAATTTGTTTCATTTAAAAAAGGACATCAAGGATTCAGCTAAGCCGAATGCACCGCTAGCTTTGACGCTGCGCAGGTGGCGCCGTCTACATTGTTTTGGCCAGCTCATATAGCTGTAGTTGTTGCTTTCCTCTTTATGTTTGTGTGTGTTTGTTGTTGTCCTTTAGGGGGGCAGCCAGGTCCGAAATTGAATTGCGTTAATACGCTTATGGCATATACGATTATGGAGAATGGTCCAAAGGATATAGCCAGCGGTTGATGTGGCTCTGTAATAAATGGCCAAAATAAAAATGCATATGAAAATCTATGATAAAACAAGCAGGAGCAATCGAACTTTTCGAATACAATATACCTCTGGCAGGAGGATTATATAAAATATCTATCGCTGGTCAGAAATTGAATTCAATGCATCGAATATTGATTAAATCAATTTTATGCCACTTGACGCCAGCACTTTAGGCTAACATAATTAATTATATTGAATAATTCTATTGTTCTATTTATCTAGTGGTTAATAAGTTATTTACAATGAAAAGCCTTTCATTTTACACAGCATAATTATGAGCTTGTGATGATTTATAAATCAATTATTTACAGGGTTATCAATGCGTTGGTAATTTGTAAGGCTTACAAAATAATTTAAAGCCTTATTTTCACATCCATTAGGGCAAGGAATATACCTAATAAAAACCAGTGCCTCCCTTCTTTCGTTTATAAATTTTTGGCATTGCCTCTGCCAAGTCCAAAATTTATTTTCACAGAAATCTGAGGAAATTAAATATGAGGCTGTTGTAATAAAAGCATTTACGGTTATGCTGCTGGCTGATACTTACTTACCCGAACGAATAAACCAAATCCTTGTCCTCCTCAAGCAATGACGAGTACAGGGTATACTACATAGGCATCAAATTGAGATTAAGTGCAGGCCAGGACACTTGGGACTGCCGGTGTGTTTGTATATGTACCGAGAACGTATGTGTACATAACATAGGTGGGAGCATACACATAAATGCATGAACATGATGGTGGATTTCGGAACGGGACTCCCTGGGAATCGAGCCTCATACAACATTTATGCGTGCCAACAACATGGCTGTAATTGTTATGTTGGGCTTTTGGAATTTACTGGGTATGCTCGCTTTTTTGTTTATTCTGTTTATTGAGTGCGATGCTGCTGCTGCATATATTTTGCCGCTCCAAAGCTGCTACAGACTGCTGGAAAATATAATCCTGTAAGCACTCCGCCCAGCTCTCCTCTTTGAGCTTCCTGACAAGAGCCGACTTTTATACTTTTCTCAATTACTTTGCTCTTATTTTTTGAGATTTTAAATTCCAACCTGGCATTTGGCCTAAGCCAAATGAATCCGACTTGCTCATTGTCGTTGTCCTTGGCAAAATTGCATTATTATATATTAGTTCCCCCCGAGTTCCAGTCCTCCCAAATTCACTGCCAGCCAGGCACCTGCTACATCTTCGAGTGGAGCCTGAGCTGCCAGCTCCTTTGACATTTTCTTAATACACTAAAAGCCAACGTCATAGTTCAAAGTCGGGGCGGCACTTAGGCCACGGCAGTTGCAGTTGCAGCATCCGCCACTTGCTCTATCTGCAATATACACTGGACGAAGCCTTGCTATCGGTGAAGGAGTCAAAGAAATTGGTAAGGATTTTAAATCAATTGGAAAGGTGTCCCAAAGTATGCAAAAAAATAATTCGGTAATAATTTGTTGTATAAGTTAAATTTGTTGTTGTATTAATTTTAAATTCTCTACGATTTCTCTTATCGGAGCCTTTCAGAACTTTGCTCGAGTTCCCTGATTATGTAATATTTCCAACTCAGTTTCTAAAGAACTTTTTGGCAACACAATTATACTTGTAAACATTTCTGGCTAAACATATATGAATTTCTTTATTTATTTGTAGATAATTATCTGCGTGCCCTAATTATGCAAAAATCTGTTTGAGGTACCAAGTTCAGTGGACATGTTGTTTTATTTTACAATTTAACATTTCGTAGCATAGTTTTAGACACATTTTACAGTGATTTCAAAACGCTAGTGACTGCTGTAGCACCCCCGCATATATAAATTATATATATTACAGTAATAACTTTATTTTAATTATTTATATTATTTATATTATTTATTGAGGTTTCACCTATAGATTGGTATCTAAAAGTGTGCTTTTGAACTTAATCATGGTCTGTCCATAAGTTAGCAGTGTAATTTTCGGTACGAACTTCCCCATTGCCTTTCCTAGAGAGTTTTAATTGATTTTGTTTAACTAGGAGACCCTATTAGTCGAATGCGTAAAGTAAATTACTCAATGAAAGTCAGAAAGTTTATACAAGTACTTGGGAATACCATGTATCTTGCAACTATATTGCGTAGCATACTTTTAGGAAGCTAGAATGTCAGAATTGACCCGAAGAAATTACCTTTTCTATTAACTAGTTCCAGATCCAACTTTAAACTTATAAAAACATAAAAATACCATTTGGCTATATTTACTCTCAGTGTAGATGCCTTCCTTCTCCGTTCTACTGTACAAGTACGTATTTTTTCTTATAATATTTTCACTTTGATTCAATTTTTTAATACCTTTAAGTTAACATCCGCTTTGGCAGGCACTTCCTTCAGCGAGCAGTGAGAGCGAGCCAGAGACTTCCTGCGGAGGAGAAGAGTACTTTGGCATTATCCTAGCAATCAGCGCAACTGTAAATCACACAGACACACACAGCTACACTCTGCAGTCGAGCGAGAACTATTAGAATAGTTGACACACACACACACAGAGAGATACAGAGAGAGACACAACTAAAAATGGCATCGGGAAATGATGCTCGCTCGGTTTGGCCTGGGCATCCTTTTGTATTATGGATGTGGCCGTAACACGCTAGCAAACACTGCACACGCAGGACACACTTTTCCCCATCACCGCCATCCGCCATCCTGTTCCCGGGATCCGTCTCCTGGCCGCAGGACGTGGGCAGGACGCAGTGTCGTCCGCTTCGTCGCCACACTGACGGATATTCCGGTGCTTGTGTCAAACGCTTGTCATTTTACCCAGTCACAGTTACAGTCACCGTCATAGTCGCCACCCCTCCCTTAAAAAGGAACTCATCCTCCCCCCCCCCAAGCAAACACACACACTCTCTGGTGTGCTGTGCTGTGTCCTCCTTTTATCGGCTTAAAATGCGAAAATTGCAAATAAATACGCTAAAGTTTTTCTACGTCTTCGACAACGAGCACTTCGTCCTGCTGCCTTGGCTGCTAAATTATTTACTCGGTTTTTATTTGACGTTAAACGCTCGGGACTTCAGCTTCGATTGTCGAAGTGTGCATTGGAGGCACTGAGAAAAAGCAGCAGGGATTTCTGGGATTAGAAGGCAATCGTTTGGGTAAGCTATTAAAGATAGTATTTAAATAATATCTGTAAATGCTGGCCTAAGAATCCCATGCCCTCTGATATTAACCTGCCTAGAACCCACTCTTTGGGCTTTGAACCAACTTAAGACCCTTAGAATTTATAATTATTTTCAGTGCTCGCTTAGAGCTGCAGATACTGGCGCAAAAGATGCGTGCGAGATACAATTTCGATCGTTAGCTCAATGGCTCGTGCCATTTGCCAACGTGCAAATCCTCCTAAATCAGGCCCGTCTCGGTCGCCTTTGCCTGCGTAGTTGTAGTTGGCCATGTTCATTTCGTGTACGCGCCACGAGTGCTGTCCAAATAATAGCTGGCATCCATCCATCCATCCGGAGATTGGAGGATGAAGGAAGTCTGGGCAGTGTTTGGGCTTCCTCGCAGGATCCACTGCCTCGCCGGGGTCCACTTCCAATTCCGCTTGTTTGACGTTGTGTTGAGTGGAAATGGAATTGATGTTTTGGGGCGTCTGCTTGACTTGCCCGGGGGGGTGTGGGATCGGGGCTAGATGTTAGCCAGCTTGTTATCGATAAATATTCATTCAGACGGTGATTGCCGTGAAAAGTCCTCAACTCCACTCCACCAAAGGACATCTCCGTCCCGGGCAGGAATGCCCTCTGTGCCCAGTGTTTCCCCGGGCAACCCTTTAGCACCTCGAACCCCTTTTTTGTCTAACCCAAAAAGAGTTCCAGTTTTGAGGCGCGGCATGTGTCAGCCGTTGACACTTTTCATTTAAATTTTGTTCCTTGCTTCCCCTTCTCGCTTTTCCAGCTTTGTCTGCCGATGCCGCTGGTGCTGCTGCCCATTGTCCATTCAAATGTGAAAAACATATCGGGTTTGCATTCAATTTTCCCCCATAGCCGCCTTTTTTTTTGCACTTTTTCGGGTCGATTTCCCAGCCACGTGCGAGGAGAGGAGGCTGCAGGGGTTAGATGGGTCGGGATGAGCTGAACCGAGCTGAGGGAGTGCTAAGTAAACACAGCAGGAAGCTGTTGGCAAGGGGTTAAGGCGATATAATTAGTTACTTTGTGTCCTTGCGGTCGACCATGCTCCCGGTCCCAGTCCCAGTGCCAGTCCCAGTCCCTTCTCCACTTGTGTCTGGGAGGCGGATTTGCAGTAGTTTGGCGCGTGCCTTAGTCCGACGGAAGCCCGGATTCCGGAACGGAATGGAGTTTCCAGGAGTAGGAGGAGGAGAAGGAGCTGTGTCTGTCTGCCTCGGTCGTAGTATTTGTATTGGTTGAGTGTATTTGCTTATGCTCTCTACGGTCTGTAGGGTTAATTGAATTTGCTTTTGAGGTTCCTTTTTATCAGAAAAACACCCTGCTTTGGCCAGCGAGGGGCCAGGTGGGCTGAAATACTTAAATATGAGACCACATATTCGCACTCGCATGCCGAGGAATACAACTGATTTATAAATATTCATGAATTGACCCCAAACACAATCAAAAATCTAACAGTAAAATTTTTTGGAATACCTGCCAAATTATACAAATAATATTTTGTATATTTTTTTTGGAAAAAGAAAAGAGCATCAAAGATTATTTTAATAGTCATTATTTGACATAAGTAGGTCCAGCTGCTATTTAAAACAAATAAGATAAATTAATTAATTGTATTTGCTGAGGTATAAAAGTATATTATAATATATTAACTTATCTTCCTTGTATACAAAAATAAATTCCCTGTTCCAAGTCCTTCTCTCAGTAATTATCTGCCGCTGTTAATATTATCAAATAATTAATTATTAGAAAAAGTCTTTTATTAAAACAGTTTTTTTATACCCTCAACTCAGCAGCCTATTAATTTTAGATTAATTATATTTTTCCCTGATATAAAAAATAATTAAATAAATATTTATCCTTCTGTAGGACTCATTAAATATTTTCTTAGTATTAAAAAAAGAACAAACGTTTTAATAGGCTTTTTCCTGTCTCAAAGCAAATTGCATGCACATATTTAAATAAATAAGATAATATTTGTAATGGCTCAAAGCCATTCGACCATTCTGTTAAGTCAACCAATTTCCATTAAGCGGACAGCAAAAAATTAAACTATCGTAAATGCAGTTAAGCTAGAGTCGTAACAAAAACAACAGGAACAACAACAAACTACAACTGATATTATTCCACTTTTGGTTTTGACTTGGCTCAGTTCCGTGCCAAAAAAAAGTTTTTAATTTGCTTTCATAGCCTTTTCAACTTTTCGCTTGGGTTATGTATATAGTATATATTTTTTCTCATTTTTTTCGGCTGTGTGTATACAATTTTGTGGCAAATTAAATACACAAGCCAAGCGAGGGAAACGCACACAATAAAGCATACGCTGGACTATACAGTTGCGGTCATAATAATAATAATAATATATTTTAGCAAATTAGAGAGCTTTGTGGTTTTTAAAAGGCAAATAAAAATAATGAAATTTGTATTATTTTATTTATTTTAACCAATTATATATTAAGTTTTGTATACTATTTGATTATTGTTCTAGACATTTTTAAGAGGGACCTATAATTTCTATAAGACATATTTATTGGTAAATTAATAAACTTTTAATTACTTTTTATTTAATGCCAGGGTTTTCTAATTTTTTTTTAAGAAAACATTTAATTTATCAAGCACATAATTAATGTAGTTTTAGTTTGCAAGCGAAACATTTTTTTGAATACCTTAAAAACCTTATTTATTTTAATTGAATTATATACAAAGAAAGCGCACACTTAAACATTTAATTTTAACATTGCAGGGACAAAATAAATTATTTTAAAAATTGTTACTTCACGTTAGGATTTCCTTGAATTTTAAACTAAAAAAATTCCATGTTTTTTTATTACTATAGTTTTGCCCGCAGCTGTATATGTGGAACGCCTCGCGGAGAGTCTGGGCGCAGCAAAGTATGCAACGCAAATTTCGGGGTCGCGCGTTGCGTGCCACATTTAAAGCTTCATAAGCGGTCGCAGCTGCTCGCTGCCTTTAACGTGGTGTGTGTGCGAGTGTGCTGGTGTGCGAGTAGCAGGGTAGGTAGTGGCTTTCGCAGTTGCTAAACACATTCTGTGCCAAAATCTGTGGCAGCTTAGCGGTTTACTGTCTTGGCAGTCAATCAGGAAAATGATTAGTTAAGTTTCTTTAAAATGATATTTGAAACGATAATGGACGGATGAGAAGGACTAAATATTTTTGATTAATGCATTTTTGTAATGTATCTATATTTGCCATTTACATTTCAATTCAATTTGCAATGTTTTATTCCCATTTTATGCATATTAAAAACACACTTTTCCGATTGTATAATACTTATCTTTTATCTTTTCAAATATTTCAGATAAAACGGGAAAAGACAAAGTAAGTTAAATATTTTATTTTATTTTTCAACTACAAATTACATTCACCATATGTCAAGCATTTATCATTTGCCATTTAAGGGATTCCCGAGGGTATGAAACTGTCTGAGCTTTGAGTGAACTGCTCTGTCTGGCTTTCTTTTGTTGGGGGAATTCATAGCCTCGTCTCCTGGTTCCCTTAGTTTCTGTGCCCTTTTGTCTTTTGAGTCGCAGAGAGGCGAAAGTTTTGCCCTCAATTAAGTTAATTAGCAGGCTCACATGGTCCCCGTTTCTCCATTTTTGCCATCACGAACTCCTTATCGCATTATCATCTCCAGCTGCAGTTGTAGCCGTCTTTGGGGGCCATTTGAGTTATCCTTTTTGGGAAACTTTTCCTCACGCACTGCTCACCACTTTTATTTCAATTTTAAGACGGCACTCTTTTTTTTCTTTTTGTGTCAAGACGGTGATTTTAAGTCCTTGCCTTTCTGACTTCTTTGGCCTTATCAAATAGTGTAAGCAAGTTCCAGCGCTCCACATAGGGAAGCTGTCGTATCCTGCTGGTCCTGCAGTCCCGGGTCCAGCCCTGGGCAGTGCTGTGCTGGTCATATTTTAGCAGATAGGCAAAACATTAAGCGGATTAGTTTTGCTGGCTGGCCGGCCAAGCAGGAAAAGCAAGAAAAGCATGAAACGGGGATCCTGGGCTCCTGGGCGGCGAGACAGCGGTTCAGGTGGGTCAGCCCATTAGTTTGTGTGTCCTCGCAAGGATACAGGGATACGGGACACAGGGCAGATGGCGGAGTTCGGACTAGTTATAAATTGTTGGCTATTAGTTAAATGAACTTGCCGCCTTCTTGCTCGAGCACGGCTTTGGCCATTTCAGTTAGCAACCACTAAGCCTCTGAAAGAGGCCAACTCAAATAGATTTGCATTTAAATGTTTCCTAAGAACTTAAAGCTTATAAAAGGTGAATGATTCCCAGAGCGAGCCAAGGAGATAAATTGAAATAAGACGAGCTAGAGAGCGGGCCAAGGAAAAGGATTATAGCGAATTTCAGTAGTTTGTTCAACAAGTGTGGTAGCCCTTCAAAGACCAAGCTGGACATTCTGCAATTAAATTCCATTTAAATCAAGTTTATTGAGTTTGACCACATTACAATATTAAAATATTTTACTTTAATTTACTTATATTTTTCTAGGCCATTTTTGGAGTTATTCAGGTTATTTAACTCTTTAATTTAATTAGTTGCAGTTCCCCTCAACAAGAGTTTGAAATTTACACGCCTCTGGAATTATTTATGGTTGCAGTTCTAGATTTAATACCACTATTTACCTTTTTTTAATAAAGTTTATAGATGTAGGTTTCCCTTTTTTTCCATAACAACATGCGATTTGCCCATCAGCGTTTTTTGTGCGTATAGCAAATCCTTTTGTTCACATAGCACTACTGCCGTACCTTTTTATTTTATTAAAATTCTATGGAAAGCTGCATCCGGGGAAAATTCATTAAAATGAAATGGAAAGCTTTAGCCGGAGGCATTCGTACGAGATATATTATGTTTTTCAACTTTAATAGCTTCTTGCTGATTTGAGGTCGATTCTACTGATTTAATCCACATAAATGGAGAAACCAAGGAAGCTGAGCTTTATCAGTACTTATTTGGCTGACAATCTGCGTCAATATTGTAGCTGAATTCGTACTTGGCAATTTTATCTGATATCTTAAAAAGCTGTCTTTAAATTTAGAAATGCAAATTGAGAGAAATATGGACCAATCTATATTGACTAGAAATATTAATACCTTATAGAAACAAATACGTTTCCCTCTTTATATAAAGAAAACCTAACCAAACGTATAATTCTATCTGTATGGGTTACTCCGTTTGCTACGAGTATTTCCTTAAAATCTTTTTTAATCCCATAAAATAAATATCATTATTCTCTATATAATTTGTTGGCTATTGTATTTACCGAGTTAATATTTCGCAAGCAAGCTCCAGTCCTCCCCTCAACTTGAGTTATCTTTCCCAATATTATCTCAGCAACCTCCTCCTCCCAGTTCTAGAAGAAAAGTTTTCAGAGTTATCAGCCAGAATTTATGTCAATGTAAATGCAAATTGATTATGAACTGGACCAGTATGCCGATTTGCATAATCCGAATCGATAATGAGTGTGGATTGTGTGGCTGATAAGTGGGCCTGAGCGTGGGCGGAAGAGAGTCCTAGCCGTCCTGCCGAATCGGTGGCAATCGAATCGGGCTATATTGACAATTTTAGCCGCATTTTCATGACAATTAGAGTTCATTCAAAATTCAGGCGACCTAATTTTGCCTGTCAAACTGCTCGGTGGTGGTGTAGCTTGTAGCCTTCTACCGCTTCTGCCGCCTCTGCCGCCTCTACCGCTCTTTTTAAGCCAACCTGCAACCGCAGTCAGTTAACTTTTCTGGCTGCCACAGATAGAAACCATTTTGCGGGAATATGTCAAAGTTTTTTCCTCTTGATTTTTCCTTCATTTCGGCTTGTTTATTTATGAAACTCAATTTCTGCTACTCAGGTGGGGGATTAAGCCCACACACACACACGAGCGCAGTCAAATGAGATTAATAATAATTTAATTAAAACTCGTGGGCTTAATGCATTTCGCTTGTAACGGACTTCAATGGGAGCCCGAGCCGAGACAGTCCGAGGATGCTCCCTTGTCCCTTTCTCTGGATTTTATATTTTTATTTTTTTTTGCACTTTTTTGTTCCTGAAATGAAATTTAATTAAGTTTTGCACTTATCGTTTTTACACATCGCACACACACAAAGGCCAGCCCTCGCCCCTCGCCCTCAGACGAAAGTTGAACTACGGCCGAGTGCCACATTTGAATGCAAGTGCCACGCCCACACCCATTGACCAACGCCCACAAATATTTTTGCGCCAAGTGAGCACAGCGCGCGCAAGCACTTTTTTCGCCATTTTCAACTCGGAAACTCGGAATGTTTTGCTTTCGGTTTCCTTTTATTTTGAATCAATTAATTGACTTTACCTTTGTGTCCGCCAGCTGCAGCAGCAGCAGCTGCCCGTGCATTTCCATATATACTTTTGTACATATGTACATAACAAAATAAATATATGTACTTAAATTAAAGGGACGTGTTCGCCAAAAAAGGTTTCATAATCTCCGCCATGTTTGCACAATTTGAATCTTTTTTGGGTGGAAAAAGATATTTTTTCAAGAGCAATGCGGGTCACAAAACGGACAAAAAACACGAAATTAAACTTAAATAAATTCGCATGTAATCTCTTTAGCTATTATAATGTTTTTGTTTCATGGCAATAGGGAAATTGGAGACTATTTAGCAGGGATTACCCAGAAACAAATATATTTATAAAATTATAAACTAAAATACTGGTCTTAATCTCTTTTAGTTACTTATATTTTCGTCGTGAACAGAATAATTAAAGGTTATGCGTTTATACTTAAACTCTACATTAAATGTATTATGACATATGTTTGTATATTAAAAAAACATCTACAAATGTTTAGCATATTAAGGGGAGGTTCTACTTCAAATCTACGAATTTTTTTTTTTTTTTTTTTGCTTTATTTTTATCCTTAGGGTCTTAAAAATGTGTAGTGAAAAGGATATTGCGCTATCTAATTTATTATACGAGTTATAGCGAATTAGGTCGGACGAGCATTGTGTAGACTTCTATTGACAATAACGTATTTCAGTTGCTTTTCATCGAACTTTAAACGTGTTTTTCTCGAAACACCTTTTTTTTGCGCGCTGGACACGATTCTGCTTGAACGGCTTGGCCGATTTTGACGATTCACGGCTTAAATTAAAGCTTTTTCAATTTAGGGGGCCTTCAGGAAGCGTTTTTTCAAAAAAAAAATTTGTTATTACTTATTTTTTAACGTTAAAGCAACACAAAACGAGGAAAAACAGGGTTTTTTGTTCAAAGAGCCGCCATTTTGGTTTAAAAGGGTTTTTTAAAAATCGGAAATCTATAAGGCCCCCCAAATTTCATCTAGTTTAAGAATTTTTTTGATTTTTGTGTTTCAGATCACTTGGGAGGGCTGCAGAGTGTTCAGCGCACATCGGCTCTCGCTGCGGGTGGCTTGGATCAGCGAGGCCTACAGCCGACATTTTGGATTATTTTTATTTGAAAAATTTTTGTATTATTCTTAAAATATATATTAATAAATGCCACAAAAAAATTTGTCACTAAATATTTACATTCGCTCAAAAAAAAATCATGAAATTCAGTTATGTTTTCGGGCTTTCGTAGTAGAACCTCCCCTTAAATCGTCCAAAAAGTGACCTAATTGGAGTGTTTTGGGATAGCCTTCGTGCTTCGAAAATACTTAAACAAATACGACTGTGTATGCCCCCTTAATATAATTGGTCAAGACTGAGGACTTACGGTTGGCATTGTGATTTTTTGCTGAATGATGGATGGATGGTGCTGCTGCTGCTGCTGTTGCTCCAGCAGCACGGATCGAATGTGCTGCTGCTGTTGCTGTTGCAGGGCCAAGCCCCCAACAGTCGCTGCCGTGGTGGTGATGGGCGGCGGCGGCTGTGTGGTGATGATCGTCTGAGAGTTTAGCTGGCTCTGCTGCAGTGGAGCCGCTGTGGCCGGGGTCTGGGTGATGAGAGTGGTCTCCTTCAGGCCGCCGCCCAGAAGAAGCTGCCGCTTCTCGACAGCGGAGGCGGAGGAGGAGGAGGCCGGTGTGGAGGGGCCGGAGATGATGTGCTGCTGAATAATGGACTGGTGTTGCTGCAGCTGAGGAATGGGCATGGCAGCGCCCGTTTTAGTGGCCACCAAGCGCTGCTGCGGCGGCTGCGGTTGCGGCTGGTGCAGCTTGATAGTGGCTGGGATCTGATTGAGCTGCGACAGAAGCGACGGTGACATTTGCCCCGCCGCACCCAAGGCGGGCACGGGACGCTGTGGGGCTATAAAGATCTGCTGCTGCTGCGGCGTCACGTTGCGCGGCGCCGACTGCGGAGCGGTGGTGGTAGTGACCAGGACTTGCTGCCCCTGCGCCGTGGTCATAATCATCTTTTGCGTGCCCGCCACGTTGGCCGCAGACACGCCTCCTCCTGGCTGCTGGAGGATAAT
>VNJO01011410.1:0-26215 GCA_008042535.1 Drosophila tani | reverse complement strand
CAGCGAGTCCTTGCTGAACTGAATGATCTCCCGACGCTTCAGCCAGATGGTTCCGTAGCAGCTCAGCACAGCCAGCACTCGCAGGCCAATCATGCCAAAGAAGTTCCACTGGAGGACGATGTTGTACTTGATGTAGCCGTCCAGCATGGCCCGGGGGAACATGAAGTAGATGTTCAAGAACATGCCAATCCCGATGACTAAGCTGTAGATCAGATAGGTCCTAGAGATCTTCTCCAGGCGAATGATTTTCTTATAGGAACGAAGCTCCAGGGTGGTGCCCATCAGGCCGAAGAACACGGCGTGGTAGTAGACCAAGTTCAGCCAGCGACCCAGTTTCGGATGCAACATGTTCGGATTGAGGTCGGCGCTTAACTGAACGAGCTTTGGACTAATTAGGTGAAAGTCACGGTCCGCTGGGAAGGCGATAAGTTGTCAGCTGGTTCATCCGATTTCCGGGAGGATAGCGGAGCTTCCATCGATTGCCCCGCAGTTGTGAGTAGTCCTTGGCCCGCAGCACACATGCTGCTTAAGTCCTTTTACCTCTACGGACTGGGCTGCGGCCTACTGCCTACTCCTCTGGCAAAAGAAGAGTTCCTCCGCGGATGGTCGCTAAGAAGGTACCTCATCTACACCGCGTGCATGCAGGGCCTGATGCTGCTCCTCCTGCCCTTCACATTCCGCCGTTTCCTGTACCAGGACAGCTACATTAGCGGAAACCTTGTGCTGGAATGGACCTTCACCTTGACGAGTCTAACCCGCATCACAGCCATGATTTCGGGTGGGGTCATGTCCTGGTTTCAGAGGAAGAAGCTCCTGACATTGGGTAAAGAAATCCTAAGCCATTGCAGGAAATGCAGTCAGCTGGAGGATGAGTCAGGAAATACTCTCTTAAAGAGAAGGATTCTAGGACTACTTGGACAGAAGCTCTTTGTCCTCAATGGCACTATCCTGGTGTCCGCCGCATTTCTTATCACCATCGAAACGGATCAAAGCCTCAGGAAGATGACCATGATTGTGGTACAGATTCTGCAATATTCCTATGTGGTTATCATGACGGCGAGCCTCTATGTGATCCTGTTGGTCCTCCACTGGCAGGGCGAGCGGGTGCGTCTGGCCCTCAGAGATCTCTGCCTATTGTTGCATACTGAAGAGCGGAACTCCCTGGTTTTATCCAGGAGGACTCTGAACCACCTGGGTAATCTATTTCAGCTTTACTCGGAGAATAAGAGGTTGCTACGTAGAGTCTTTCAGACCTTTGATGTTCCCATAGCTTTTCTGTTGCTCAAAATGTTTGCCACAAATGTAAATATGGTCTACCACATGGTGCTCTTTGACAGTGACTCCATAAGGACATCAGATTACACAAAACTCCTGGGACAATTAATAGTAATTACTCATTTCTGGAATGCAGTGTTGCTAATGAACGTGGTGGACGATATAACCCGAAGGAGCGGCTCCCAGATGGGCGACATTTTGCGGGAATTTAGTGACCTGGAGCTGGTGAATAGCGAGTTTCACTTGCAGGTAATATTTGAGATAAAATCTTTGATCTTATTTACCAATAAATATATTTCCAGCTGGAACTCTTCTCGGATCACTTGCGTTGCCATCCTGCAACTTACAAGGTCTGCGGTCTCTTTGTTTTCAACAAGCAAACGAGTTTGGTTTACTTTTTCTACGTTCTGGTGCAGGTTTCAGTGCTTGTACAGTTCGATTTGAAGAATAATTAGTATAATATCTAGTCAAACGTCTAAAACTGTAGAGGCAAAGCCTTAAAGTAGTGTATTAGGGTTGCAAACCACCTAGATTCTAGAACCCCAATGTATTGTTTGCTAATGAAAAGTTTAATTTTCATTGTTGTTGTTTTACTTTTATTCACTACAATTTATTTCAGTGCAGAAACTGGAAATAAAAATAAAGGTTCCCTTCTATGTATTTGTGTTTTTATTTGTGCGTATTGGTGAGATGCTCTGCCATAAGCAGCATTAAACTTGAATCCCATCCTAACCCATCGTTTTATTTCTAACCAAATGGGTTAGGTACTGACTGTTTGGCTCTTGCTTTCGCCGCAAATCGAATTGCATCAGGATAATGATGTTGCTCAGGATCGAGCCTATATACTGGAGGCCAGCGGGCTTGTTCAGCTCCACAATTCCATAGACCTTATAGACCAAGTGATTACGCCATAGCTGCATGGAGAAGCCATCCAACTGGAGGAGGAATTCTTAAAGTAAATATATAAAGTAATAAAGAAAAGACCTACCGCCCTTTGAAGTCTCCTGCTGACCCTTGGCAGATCGCTGAACTCCTTGAGAAGCTGGCCCACATTGTTGCAGGAGCTCACCACCCTGTCCAGCATGTTCATCAGCATCACAGTTCCCCATAAGTTAAACACAATCAAGCCGTTGCCACAGATGATGCCCCAGGCATCGGACTTAATGGATCTATTGCCGTACTGGACTGCGTGGTAGAGGATAGTCATGGTGCTCGAAAACATGTTGAGAATCAAGGTGGCATTGGCTATATCAAACAGTTTAAAGACTCTCCTAGCCATCTGCAGGGTTTCCAGGTGCATCGAGGCTATGGAACGCAGGGTTTTCCACGACCCCTTGCTGTTTTTCCTGTGCAGGGCTGTCAGGGCCAGTTGGATTACCCCAAACTGGTGATCGAGGAGTATGAGGATGCCATAGAAACCCATTTTGACGGCCACAAAGTGCAGGGAGTGAGAGAGCCGGGCGCCTAAGGCTATTATGCTGTATTGGCTAACGACTCCCAGCAGTTGGTACTGAACCAGGGAAGTGAATAGCAGGTTGCCGTAGAGAACAAACACTATTTGCCACAACATCCTAGCCAGCGAAAGTTGCAGCTCTCTGAGCTCTCCCTTATCCACTGTAATCTGCATTATTTTCCCATATCTCCTCCAATAACTTAGTGAGTTCTTGTAATACTCAATAATGTCCCGCCGCTTCAACCACATGGTTCCGTAGCAGCCCAAAATGGCCATCACTTGTAGTCCAATCATGACAAAGAAGTTCCACTGGAGGACGATGTTGTACTTGATGTAACCGTCCAGCATGGCCTGGGGGAACATGAAGTAAATGTTCAGAAACAGACCAATCCCAATCACTAAGCTGTAGATCAGATAAGCCCAGGACACCTTCTCCAAGCGAAGGGTTCTCCTGTGCGAGCGTATCCTCAGAGTGGTGCCCATCAGGCCGAAGAGCACGGCGTGGTAGTAGACACAGTTCAGCACGCGGCTCAGTTTCGGGTGCAACATGTTGGAGTTAGGGTCGCCGGACAACTGGCCAGGCTTCGAGCTGGGAAAATCCATAATTAAATAAAGGGCGATGTCATCGGGATATCAGATTTCCAATAGGATAACGGCGGGAGCTTCCATCGATTGCCCGGCAGTTGTGAGTTGTCTCTCGCCGGAGTAGCAGACATGTTGCTGAAATTATTCTACTTGTACGGACTAGGTTGTGGACTTATGCCTGCTCCTCTGGGAAATAAGAAATTCCTGCGGGGCTGCTGGCAGAGATGCTACCTCATCTACACGGCCTGCCTGCATGGCGTGCTCCTGGTCCTGCTGCCCTTCACGTTTCCCCAGTACATGTACGACGAGAGCTACATGAGCGGGAATCTGGTGCTCCAGTGGACCTTCAACTTGACCAACATAACCCGGATATTTGCCATGATTTCGGGTGGCTTTATGATGTGGTCGAAGAGGAGGAAGCTCCGGGAATTGGCTGAAGGGACATTTAATCACTGCCAGAAGTGCAAGAAGCTGGAGGATCACTCAAGCGATTACACTCGCCTGAGAAAGAGGATTCGCGGGCTGCTGAGTCAGTCCTTCTTCGTCCTCAACTTTAGTGTCCTGGTGGCCATGCTGATCCTAATGAAAATCGATACGGATCAGTGTTTTAGCAACGCCACGATGATTGTGGTCCACATCCTTCAATTCGTATATGTAGTCGTTATGACGGCGGGGTTGTATGTGATACTGGTGATCCTCCACTGGCAGAGCGAGCGAGTGCAACTTGCCCTCAGGGATCTGAGTCTCTCACTGCACCACGAAGAGCGTAACTCCTTGGTCTTGTCCGGAGGCAAGGCCAGGAAGTCCCTGAGCGACCTGCGGATTCTCTTCCAGCTTTATTCCGAAAATCAGAGACTAATCAGCAACGTTTTCAGGATCTTTGACCTGCCAATAGCTCTTTTGTTGCTAAAAATGTTTGTGACCAACGTAAATCTGGTCTACCATGGCGTTCAGTTCGGAAATGACTCCATAGAAACCTCGAGGTTCACGAAAATCCTGGGAGAATTAGTGGTACTTACACATTACTGGAGTGCAGTTTTACTGATGAATATTGTGGACGATATAACCCGAAGAAGTGGCGCCAAAATGGGATGTATATTGCGCGAATTCACTGATCTGGAACTGGTGAAAAGGGATTTTCACTTACAGGTATTAGTTTAGGTATAATTTTAGGGGTAACTTACCAACAATTATACATACTTTCAGCTGGAACTCTTCTCGGATCATCTGCGTTGTCAACCTGCAACTTACAAAGTCTGCGGTCTCTTTGTTTTCAATAAGCAAACCAGCTTGGTTTACTTTTTCTACGTCTTGGTGCAGGTTTTGGTGCTTGTTCAGTTTGATTTAAAGAATGAAGTTGTCGAAAGGCATTAAGCTAACTCAGGATCATAAGTTAAGTCCTTGTTTTGTATTAAATAAATGAATTAAACTGAATTTCAGACAAAACCACGCTAGCTTCCTCGGCCATTTTGTTGCAATCCACCGCCATCTTACAGCACTGCCACAGCTGGCGCGAGCGGGATCATTCTACAATAATAATATAAGGTAGTCTCTCAGCTTTCACGGGGACAATAAATTTTTAATTATTTATTTATTAGTGGCAGGATACTAAATAAAATAAATCTAAATTTAAATCTATTTAATTCATTAATGTTTTTACATTTGGCGACCTATATTTGTTATTGAACTCGAGTTAGCTTCACCTTCTATTTTTTATTTTTTTATTTATTTTATATAAAATTAGAAAGAGAAAGCACTGCAATCTGCACTTTTAATAGGGAAGAGAAAGATATGGGGGAGGGAAAAAGTGGTAGAGGAGGGAAGAGGAAGAAAAAGGTGCCCCACGTCAGTACCACTAGTTACCACTGGTAACCACTAGTTGATAGCCAGAACTTATTGTGAATTATAATGAAACGCAAGCGGTAAGTGCGCCTATACTAAAGAGGTCCTTGCAGCTATTACTCTCTCCGTTCTCAGAGAGCCATGTTAGAAAATGCTGTCAAAAATATCGCCCTCAAAAGATGGCAGCTCCCTCGATGAGCCACCTTATTTAATTGTAGCATGATCGCGACAACATCACCTGAAGCTGTTTTGCAACACTGCCAATGTAATCGACTATCGATCGTGTCGCGCGTGTTTTTCCGCGAAAAAGTTTTATTATCTTTAATTACGCAGTGTCCGCCCGGGAACGTGTGTTTTTATGTGTGTTTAATTGCTCGACGCTTGCCATAACAGTTATTAAATATTAAAGGCCATTAATCAAATGTGTTTTCCAACGCTGCGAAGGAATAACAAAAACGCCAAAGGCATGCACGGAAGAAGAAGAAGACACCGACTGAGACTTCTTGTGGAAAAGGAGGAGCCAGGTGATTTGCTTGATTTTATGTACATAAATACATAAATAAATATGTGGCGTATGTATGTATGCATGTGTGTGCTCCTGGGTTGCCAAAAATCATAATATATTTACTCGGGCCCGAAGCAGAAGCGAATTAATTCAACCCAGATAATTTCAATAAGCCCCATCAGCTACCACATACAAATGCACACAAAGACACAGCACATGTGTATTGTGCACTGAGAAAAATTACCAAGGAGGTTGATAACTAACATCGGATAATGATGAAATGTATGATTTGTTAAGAAATTACGGCTTACGGTATTAATATCCAATTTCTCCCTGTGCACAGTAATTCCCGTACAGTGAGGCCTCTTTTGTCGACTGACAAATCAAATTTAATCAAGCTTTCAGCCAGGAAGTCAGAGGAAGGGGTAGCCCCCAAGCTCGATTTTGGCCATTAAATCTGTCCTGCGGGGCACAAACTATCCGATTGCTTAACCCACTCACGACGCCCCCTGCTTAACCCCCCTCTCCTTGGCAGTGCGGTTCGAGTTCTCGATATTCCTTAGCTTTTTGGTATTAATTCCAATTATACGCACGGTTGGGGAATTCTCATTTGGACTGAAAGGATTGCGGGTCATTATGAGCTCTACTCTACTCCATCATTCTTCCTTCACTGCTGCTGCCAGCCACTTCTCCGTCGTCCGTCGTCCGGCGATTGTATTGTTTTTGGGCTCGAACTACATAGTTGGAGGAGCCCCCGGGAGAAGTGGGGGGGCATCTGGGATGGGGTTAATTGGCCAAGGTTTTGTGTATCGATTGCAGGCTGTGTGCTTTCGTGATTGTGACATGGCCGAGAACAACGAGAACAAATACGATTTCTTTTGGTAACTAATTAGCAAGCTGGGCAAGTTTGTTGCGCAAACAAACACTGTAAGGGGAGACCGATTTAATTAACCCTTTGACAGCAATAAACAGAAATGAAAATTATGAAAACGTTGCCCCAAAAATACTCGTGTATTGCCAAGTCAGCAGCCGTTGAAATGGTAAATTAAGTTGCCAACTTCTCTCGGTAAATTATTTTTCGAAACAGTCAAACTTTGCTAAGTGAAATGGGTTTTAATTTGTAAATTAAAATTAAATATCTAGAAGAGATAAGCAGCAGACTGCTTAGACAGTTGTTTATCGGTATGGAATTTCAAAATATTAAGACATTTCTAAAGTTTAAAAAAAGAAATAACTTTTTTCCTAGTTCTGGTCACAGAGTTCCCCCTGTAATTAGATTTTAACGATGTCATTCTAGTCCCTTTAAAACCAAAATTGGTATGGGACAGACCCGAAAAAAAAGAAACTATTACACTCCACTGAGCTGGATGAGAAATTTGAATATTTCCTGAATCCCTGGTTTTTGCATGCCCTTAAAATGCAATTAATTCGTTATAAAGTTTTGGCAATAGTTTCGGACTAAGCTTCGTTCAACATTGAGCCCTCCGAATGGACATGGACAAGTTTTCGAGGGGGGAGACTTTCGGAGCGGGGCCGGAAAAACAGTTATCAACACCAGGATCAGGCCCCGGCCTGGCAAGGGGAGAAAGCGTAAAAGTGGGTCAAGTTATTTTCAACACTTAAAATAAACTCTCCTGCTTTGGCTCTCCTCTTTGCTCTTTGCCAAAATGCCGGGCAGCATTTTCTTTTGGCCGCCCCGCTTTCTGGGTCAGTTGTCGTGGCTCACCCAGCCGCTTTCCCCAATTTTCCAGCGCCGTCCCTTTCCTATCCCGCATTGTCATCGCCGCTGCGCATAAATATAAATTGTATTGTTTCAAAAAACTTTTCCCACTGAGTTTCTGCGGCCAGCGGAAAAAGTAGTTAAAGTTTTGTTTTCGCCGCTAGTTTATTGCGTGATTTCCTTCGCAATGACAGGCGGTGGGTGGTTGGTAGTTGGTGTTTTGGGGCGGCCTTCAGGCTGATGCGGTCTGAGTGGCGAGTGATAACTGCAAGGAAGAACGAAGCGAAGGTGGCGAGAAAGCATTTCGTCCGCCACATAATTCACATTTTCTGGCAGTGCATTTGTGTGTGGCTCTTAACAAGTTGTGGCTTCTTCTTTTGGAAAATACCAAATGAAATGGAAGCGGCGAAAGCTCGAAAGAAAGTTGCGGAATTCTCATTATATAATCGGATTCCTTGAACAATTTGATAAATATTTTGATTGTCTTGAGAGAGGAACTAATGGCAGTTGGCTTTAAATATGCAAAAGATTTTCTCTTAATTTGTTAGCAGATAAGAATGATTAATGGAGGGAAATACTAATAGTAGGGAAGTGAGAAAACATATTTAAAATGGCAACTACTTATTAATTAAATAACTAAATGTTGTTCAACTCATCTCACCTTAAACTTTAAATTTTCAGCTCGAATGCTGAGTAAAAACACATATTTCCTAAAGCACCCGCTTGAAACTAATGCTCTTTACTATAATTTCCCCTCGTCTGCTTTTAAATGTCCTTTCGAATTGCCAAACGAAAATCTGTAATCAAATCCCCCCCTAAAAAATATAGTTGCTATTAAACGTGATTGCCGAGTTTTTTGGTTATTTTTTTGGCGCAGTTAACAAACCGAATAGCAGCTGGTGGCAATGGCAGCCATGTCTGTGTCGGTGATAGCACCACCTCCGAATGCTCCAGTACCTTAAAGTTAAGGGTACTTGGGGCGAGTTTACCATTCCGGCAATGCAAGTAATCGTTATGCACGTACCGCCACGTGAGGCGGAGGCAGTAGGAGCCATTTCCACAGATCGGCGCTTTTCCGTTCCGAGTCCTGCTGCGTTCTGGCATTTCTAATTGCATTTTTACTTAGTGGCAGAGTCAAAAAGTTTCTTCTTTCAGCGGAAAGAGGGAGAGTGAGAGTGAGGGAGGTGCCTGACGGGGGAAGCCCCGTGCGTAAAGTTTAATTAAACGTGTTTGATTTATGACTTGTTGGGCATTCGGCGTCTGCCGGCAGCTGCAACCGCAATTCCAATTCCGAAAACCTAATGCGTTTATTTTCGGGGTCCTCGTGTGCGAAAGGAGGCGGAAGTTTTCCCCGCTATTTCGCGCCTTTTTACACTCGGAGCAAAGTATTTGCTTTCATTTTGAGAAATGTAATTAATGAAAAAGACGTTATTAATCAGGAAAGCATGGTTTGTAGATTGAAAATCTATTCTCTTATAAAAGTAGCATAGAATATTAAATAATACGAAATTCACTAAACCTAAACAATCATTTTCAAAAGGTTTTCCTAGTAATACCCACCTGTGGAAGAGGATTGCTTCTTTATAGCCAATTAATGTCTTATTTCTCCAAGTGCAGCCTCTCCCACGCTGGACATAAAAGCGTAGCAGGGAGCACCTTTATGGCGGCTGCAGCTGCAGATGTGTGGGGGTGTTCGAGTGCCGCGCTGCCATATGATTTCCGCTTCCGCTTCCGTTTCAACACACAATTCCGAGCACCTTGCCAACGTCTTATCTTGGCTCCGTGTTCCATTAAGCGTTTATTGTTTTCGTGGCCATTAAAGTTGCATTTTCCCCCCAAAACCCACACCTAACCCAGAGCACCGAAAAAAGAAGGAGAAAATTCAAACGGAAACTCGAACTTTCCTCAACAAGTTCATCATGAAAGTTATTGCACACGAACAGCAGGTGGGGATTGGGAGGCCAATCTAGGCGAAAATCCCTGGGCTTAGGTTTTCTTGGGGCCGCAAATCAGGTCAGGCCACAAGCACAAATCTCTGGCTCAATCCATGCTGAAAAATATTCCACGATAATCAACTTTGATACACGTTTCCAGGAGCTGCCGCTTTGTGCCTTGTAGGCTTTTCCGCCCTGCCATGCATTAAAATGCCGAAAATGATTGGGAAAATCGCAAAAGAAATCCGGAAAAAGGCCGGCGCCCAAATCTCCTTGTAACATCGGGGCCAAGGCGAAAGTCCCTCTCCCTCGCCTGTCCCTTATCCATATTTTTTATGGCCACGAAGGAAAATGGAAAAAGTTTATGTTAAAGCCACTCTCTCGCCTTCGTCGATGAACTGTGTGTGGATAATCGCGAGGCCGGTTCCTTGGCCATATCCACTGGCTTAGCCGCGGCCCTTTGCTGTGGTTGTGTTTGCGGCTGGTTATGGGGGGTTCCTTAGGCTTCACGGGGTGTTGCCGGGTGATAGGTGCCGCCCAGATGTTGGCCAAGTTAATGCGGTTCGCAGTATTGGGGAGGGCAAAGGTAAAGCGAAACGCATATTCTGGTATTGAGCTCCAATTAGAATGGATTGCTATTACATTTCTCGGCTGAGCCTCGGGATTCGCAATTTAATTGCTCGAAAATTTATAGAGCTCTTTATGAATTTAATATTAATATTGGACCAATTTTAGGATGATTGGCTTCCAATATATTTCTCTTCCTCTGCTAAAAATACAATCCCTGCTAGTTACTCCACGATAATTAAAAGACACAGCACTGATTGCTTCAACGCACTTAACAAAGTGCAATCAGTGGCAAAAAATCTATATGAAAACCCTGTCTAACCGAATAACCCGGGCCAGCGCAGACAACTTCTGCAATTGCTTTTGTCACAACACACTAATTGGTCGGATTGTGCCAACAATACGCGAAAAATTAAATCCACAAAGAGGAAAAAATAAAGTAAAATAAAAAAGGCGCTCAGATACAGATACGCCGCCGCCTGACAAAACACAACTAACCGTTCACAGTCCACTTCATCTATAATCCACTACAGAATCATTTTCATAAATGCTGAAATATATACTACATATATAGGAAAAAACGTCAATATATTTCATTTATGGCAACGTTTCGCGCTTATTTTTTTGCGTAAATGAATTTTTACATTTAACATGACCAATTAATGTGCGGCAAAGCCGCAAATAAAACCGCTTAATTACGTGACACGGCCAAAAGGCAGGCGGACCACCGGGCCATCAGACCGGGCCAAACCAGACAGCTACAAAAGGCAGGCGGGTGTCGGAGGGGATGCAGAAATTTGCATGACACGCATCGAAATGAAATAATAATATGGTTAATAAAGCCAGCCGCATCTGATTCATACACTCCGCCGTCGCCACCGCCGCCACATCCCTGCCCAGACAGCAGCTCCAACCGATTCCCGACCAGAGCCCTGGATCCCGAACCCCGAATCCGGCTCGAGGCCAATTATCGCACTTATTTCGCTGCTAATTAAAATGCAATTATTTGCTTTAAACAACATAATCCCATTGACGGGCAGCGTTTCATTTTATTTGCATATCGATAAGGCCCGCGAAGCTTCCATTGAGATAGACTTTAGTCGGGTTTTTCTGCAGCTGGTCAAAATGTTAACTGGCTTTGTGAAGTTTGCTAATGAAGGTAGTGCTAGGAAGGCATATCACGATAGTTATAAGGTCCAAAAGAGAACTCACTAGAACGGGCATAGTCAATTCTTTTGTTGTCCTCGTAGCTGCCCTCCAAGGGTTCAGTCTTGACCAAGAGCTTGGGAATAATTTCCGCAGAAGTCCAATTTTTATTGGCCCGGCGATTTGATGGAGCCTCCTTTTGAACAGCGGGTTGATCCTGTGAACTTTCCTGATATATTTCAAAGTATTTTATTAATCATCTGCTTTTGAGTACTTTCCGTAGTCTCAAGTGGTTCATATGAAGTTTTTACAAATTTTGTAGCAAATAACTTACATTATCGTTGGAATTGTCAGTTCCTGGAGTGATACGAGTTCCACAGCTACGCTTCATATTCAGTTTTTTCTTTGCTCTTTTTTTTTATTCCAACAAAATCCAAGACAATTAAGGAAAACTCTCTTAACGCAATGATTTTCCAAAACTTTACAATGGTGTGACCAGTATCTGGAAAGACCGTGTAGGCTTTTCGATATATCATCGAAGTTTACCTGTTACTTCATTGTTGGCCATCTCTACTTTAAAGTATAATAGGGTTGCCAGAAAAATAAACAACCAGATTATTGTACTCTAATTTTAAAGATGCTTTTAGAAAATGTTAAAAAAATTAAAGTTATGCTTATGTATTTATGTCTATAGTTTTTTAACCACCTGCTAATAATTATTTACGAAAGATCCATGAAAGTTTTCTTTACTCTGTTTACTTTAGCGTAATCTTAACCTTTAGCCCAAAAAAACCGCTTTGTTATGATAAATTAAATATTTAATAATAATCTCTTAACAATAAGCATATTCATATAATAAGCCATCATGATGGGCAATCAGAGATCCACCTCGGTCTCCGTGGAACCATCCTCGTCATCCTCGGCGGTGATATGGAGGCGCAGCGGTGCCTTGGCGTTGACACGATTGGAGCGCAGCTCCCGTTGCCTGGGACTTGTCATCCTGGCCACTTGGGTCGTTGATTTGATCGGTGGAGCCGAGGTCGGTACGTAGTGACCTCCGTTGGCAGCCACATTGCTTGCCGCTTCGTCCGCGTAATCCCTGATGATTTGCCAGAGCGGCAGGGAATCCGCCAGGCCGCGGGCACGAGCCTGCAGCAAGGCTGCGGTGGTGATCAGGGTGAAGTTTAGGATTCCAGCATTGAAAATATTCAACCATCCAAGAACAGGCAGATCAACGTTCGTAGTAACAAATGAAGGCACCGGAAATGGCATGGAGAGAGGTACACAAATGGGCATAGCAACGGGGTCCATAGGGGGTACAGGAGCTTGTGCTGCTAGATGCTGGAGAGGATTGGACCCTAAAGGAGGCGGTGGCGGCGGCAGCAGATGACCATTGAAGCTTCGCTTTGGGGCAACGCTTTTGGCCAGTGAAGGCGATGAAGAGGACGGAGTCGGCGGTGCTTGGGTAATGGTCAGCTGTGGCTTGGCCAAGGCCATGGCCAAGATTGAAGAAGAAAAGCCATTGGTAGCTGCAGGAATATGGTTGTAAAAAAGCAGATTTTATGGAAGACCCCAAACCCAGACTCACCTGGCGGCAGAGCCGCATCGCGAGCCATCCGCTGCTCGGCTCTCTTGACCCAACCACGCACCGTGGATTCCGGGACACCGAGCTCGCGCGAGATGCCGGCCTTGGTCTCGCCACTGCGAATGCGGGCAATGGCTCGCTCCTTCTCGTCCAGGGACACCTGCACCCTGGGCCGCTTGCCGCGTGGCACTCCGAATCGCTCCATTAAACCGCGAAAATCGTTGAGAACTTGAACTGAAGAACTGAACTGAAGAGGAGGAAGCCAGAGAACTTTCCACTGCTTTTTGGATGTACAGATTTACACAATTTCACTCGCGTAGCTCTGCTCAGCTCGACGACACACGGCGATTGACAGGATTTGAGAGGTTCGGGGGCCAGCTTTGCTTTGGCTGCTGCCGGCTGACGTTTAAAGCGGCGATGAGGTGCTTTTCTTCGCGTTCCCTTTCGTTTGCGACATTCTTCGGCCTTTCCTTCACTTCACTTTTCCTTCGCTTTGCTTTCTCTTTCTCTTTCTCCGCTTTTCGCCGGCTTTTTCCCTGTGTGGGCCGGCACAGAGTTGCATTTTGGCGTGAGTCTCCCAGGGGCTGCCCACTCGCGTGAAAAGAAGAGAGATTCCTTCAAAATGAAAGTCATTGTTTCTCAATTTCTCACTTTATTTATTTTCGTACTTTTATTTATACATTTAATTCTGACGTACACTAAAATATGTGTCCTAATTTCCAAGTATTTCCTTTTTATTCCTTTTTAGGGGTATTTTCTGTAACGTTCATTTATGTTTATATGTTTCTTCAGGGTTTTTACACATCTTATTTGGGGTCGACTGTACCTTTAAGGAGTCTAAAACGGGCTGAGGGGGAGTTTGCTGTCAACAATTTTTGCGTGTGGGAGTGAGGGAGCCAATCCTGACAGCTCTGCCAACTCTCTTAGATTCTCAAGAACCTACTTCTATATAGACTTAAACACTAGAACCATTTCTTGGTTTCAATTTACAATTTTCTGTTTAGGGAGGGGGGATTATCGTTTCTGGCGAATCTTTCTTTGAAATTCCTTTATTATGGGGAATTCATAGGGGGAAGTTCATTATTTTCTCTTCCTTTTTACGGTCTAGGTAAATCTATGTGCAAAAAATATACCCTATGTATTGTATATCGTACATTATATACATATGCATGTATATATATGTATGTATGTATATATGCCTGGTTTTGCTTGACAATTTGCCAATAATAGTACAATTTATTCATATTGTATTTTATCGTTATTATAACTAATAATAAAAACCACCAACAATTGTTTATTATTCTTATTACTTTGAATTAAATGTTTTGTTTTGGTTTTGGTTTTGTCGTCTCTGTCTACCTTAATTAAAAACTAGTCGCTTTACGCCTTTTTAAAGTATTCCTTCTCTTTTTTCTCTCGTTTCAACAATTATCACGTGACAATTTTCCATGTTTTTTCAAATAATTTATTCAGGGCAGTTTTCCCTTTTCCTTCCTTTTTCCGTGTGTGGTAATGTGTGTTTTTTAAAAACATTTATATGTTCGAGGGTTTTTCTTTATAGTTTTTATCGTACAATTATTTGCAATTAATATTCATTAGAGATGTCACGTAGAGCGAAAGTTATAGACTCGATTGGGCAGAGCTACTTACATAGTTTTAAGAGGGTTTTTCCTATTCAATTTTTCAGTGTTTTGAAGTGATTGAAAATTTTTAGAAAGGGGAAGATTTGTGGCAGTGCACTGGGGGGTTTTTGTGAGCCCCAAAAAGGTTTTAATTTTTCATAGTAATTACTTTTAAAAACTAAATAAAAATGGTTTCTTAAATTATTGGCTAAAGGAAATCTTTCTTTGCAAAGAAAATTTGTAATTTTGGCTTAAATACCTCTTTTAAAATTATAATTAAATGTATTCTCACAAGAAGAGCTTCTTTTTCAAATGCCATCAAGTTGTTCTCAATAAAAATTAGAACTTTGTAATTTATTTATTAAAACTAAAACTTAAATAATTGTTAGACTTAATTATTTGCCAAGGAAAACATGTGTCGGCGCGTTATACAAAATTCTCTTTCTTTGGGCAGAACATTTGCAAGAAACTTAGCATTCTGAAATGTCCACCAATTGATCCTTAGTAATCCTCTTGCAGGTGGTGCCTGCCCTGCTGCTTCGGCGAGCCCCTGCACATCCTTCTCAAGATGGCGAAGAGCAGCGCGAACATGAGACACAGTCCCAGGGTGATCAGGGCCAGCTTGCCGTACGGAAGCTCGCTGAGATCGCGCCGCAGGCAGATCTCCGGGGACTCGTCGTGCAGCACCAGCTGCCGGTACTCGCCAGCGTGATGGAGCAGACCCAGTTGCTCCAGATTCCACTCGATGTGCCGCGTCAGCTGAGACAGCGTCGAGGAGTGCGTCACATTCGGGCAATTGGCGATGCCGTTGCAGAGTAAATGCCGGGGAATGCATACCTCGGTGTCGCCGGGACACCGGAAGTCACAGCCGCCGTCCTGGAGGAGGGAGGCGGCCAGGCTGCCGTCGGGATTGCGGGGCAGGTGGAAGAGTTCGGTCCAGACCAGCCGGAAGATGTTGCGCCCTGGCTGACCGTCGCCCGTGTACTGGATGAGCACGGGCAGGGGCTCCTGATCGGCGCCCGTGGCCCCCAGCTCGGCCGTCGTGAGGATGGGCAAGTCCCTGGCCAGGGATATGTTCTCCGGACAGACCACAAAGCGGGGCTCCAGGCGCCCCGCCAGATACACCTCGATCTTGGCACTCTCGCAGCTGCGATCCGCAAAGCGAGCCTTCTCCAGGTTCAGCCACAGATCCCGCTGGGCGGCCACCTTCAGCTCCCAGATGCACTTCTCGCGGCGATAGTGATGCTCCGGCGGGGCCATCGGTCCCGACACCATGGCCAGGGCTTTCTTGTACGGGAAGACCAGTTCCCCATCCGG
This sequence comes from Drosophila tani, assembly GCA_008042535.1. NCBI lineage: Eukaryota > Metazoa > Arthropoda > Insecta > Diptera > Drosophilidae > Drosophila > Drosophila tani. The sequence goes on along the minus strand of VNJO01011410.1, from coordinate 10,664 downwards.
CGAAGGACCCAGGGTGATGGGTCCGCACAGCGGACCGTGAGCGAACTCGTAGGTGGCCTCGAACAACGGATTCGGATTCTTGAAGTACGACGTTATGGCGTGCTGGCCCTGGACAATCATCTCGAGATTCATCTGATCCGCCGAGGAGATCACCCGCACCGCTCGCGGTATGTTGTCGCAGAAGCATGCCAGATTGTTCTGGTACTTGTCCCGCTCCTCCCAGATCACCAGCTTGTCAACCCGCTCCTCGTGGCACCTAGTGCAGGCGTTGCTGTTGTACGGCAGCTCCTTGAAGGACACCGCATTCACCTCGATAATGGCCCGAGCATATAGCCTTCGATCCGTCACAAACTTGTACTGACAACGCACATCGCTGCCTCCTGTCCTCTTGAAGATCAAGGAATTCAGGGGCGATCGCAGACGACCCCCGGGATGCTTCCAGGCATACATCACCTCATCGCAGAGGGTATTGGGAACTGGATCCCCGAACCGCGTGTTGTTGAAGAAGTCGTAGTGCGCCCAGTAGTACAGGGAGCTGCCGCTATAGCTGCCCGTCTTGGAGTCGAATTGGACGTACAGCGAGGGACTCGTGCTGACAAAGTCCACCTTTTCCATGGGCCGCGAGAAGGTGTCGCAGAAGGTCTTGATTATCCTCGCGGGATCAGCGTGATCCGAGTCGTAGATCGTCAAGGACTCGCCACAGTCGCCTTCGTACTTTAGTATCGGGGATTCAATGCGATTTATGCGGAAACTGGAAGGAGAAGAGGGTGAGTTTTTATATAATTTAATTTTGAATTAATTGGGGATACATAAACCATAGAAATAGTTTCCTTGATACAAAACATTCCTAAAATCCAAAGCAAAATACCTATTTATTCTATTGAAAGTTCTAAATTTAATCCCGCATTTTTGTGATAAATATTTTCGTGGCAACCGTGCCAACCATGATCGCCAGCCGCGTCTCTGGTAAACACCTCACTTGTGCAGGCTGGCTCTCTGCCAGACCACAATTCTGGTCGCGTCTGTAGGTCCTACAATTTAATATAAATTCCGCCTGCCAGCCAACAGGTAAATCTCGCCTGCGCCTCTCTCGCTCAGGCTGTCCCCATACACACGTAGCCTCGTTAAGGGTTTTTGGGGTCGCGATGTGAGTTGCATCCCCATCAAATTGCATTCCAAAACTATTTGTGGCAGGCTCGAGGAACGGAGGGGACGTGCCAAGGATATTTGAAAGGAGTTGATGTGGAAGGCCAATTTTCTGCAGTTTTCCTGGCTGGCACTTGATGTGACTGCAGTGGGAATAACTTCAAGTAGGGTCAGCGGAAAAGGTGAAAGCTATATTATTATTAAATCTAAGAAATAAAATAAATAAGTGGAACTATAAAATAATTTCCTCTACACAGAAATGACCTCGAAATGACATTCACAGTGCTCAGTTACGAATCGAATCGGTCCCTTTTTGGCCAACTTATACCACAAAATCCACAAATTGTTATATAACTCGACGCCTGTTTAGCCCCTCATGCATATATCCATATATCCCTTTATGTAACCGTCATTCAGAGTGCGGTGAATACAGTCTATGCAATTACATTTTGGCTCTATCCAAAAATATGACATAATACAACATTTTATTAACTCACACAAAGTTGGGCCGCAAAAAAGGACGAAAAAAAAAAGGGCAGACCAAGAAAAATCACCATCATCAGCAGTTTGAAAGCGGGGGCCTAGCGGGACTGCCACGCCCCCTAATCTACGTTGCTGGCAGGCAGCAGTGTGGCACAAATTTCATTTGGTCTCGCTCTTGTTTTTTATGCCCGCGCCGTCGACCCCTCACTATTCATAATAGAGGAGCCAGAGTTACTATTTTTTTGCACCGACTCTCCCCCCTTTCTGAGGCCCCTCTTTGGCGCTTTTCGACGTGCCCATACCGTTATTCACGTACGCGTCGTCGAAAAGTAAGCCCCGACACCCTGCGGCATGTCCTCGTAATCCGTTTGCAGCCTAGCCTAGTTCCAGATCCTACACTGAGGAAAAACTACTGGGTATTTAGGGTGTCTTACGTCTTTAAATATGAGAGATAATCTTATTGGAAACTTGAGAATATTTTTCAGTAAAAAGATTGACACTATAAAAGGTTGCTAGCACTCTCCGGTCTTTACTCAGCAAAAATAATAGTTTCTAAGGGTTATTCTAAAAAAATTTACTTAAATTTAAGGAATAATTATAAAAGATATCCTCTTCTTTTAGATAACAAAATTCTAAAACAGTTTTCTAAGAGTTTCCCTCAGTGCAATTCCTAGTTCCCAGCGCCCAGTCCGAGCTTTTCGTTATGCTGACTCAGTGGGAGAGTTTATTAAGGGGGAGAAGGGGTGTCCCCTCGGCTCCAGGGGTGGTTTAGGAGGAGTCGCGGGGGATTGTTGTCAACTGGTTAGCCCGGTTATGTGCATATGGGAGTCGATTGGTGTCGTGGCCAAAAGCCCAGAGCGTCAGTTTATGTGGCCATAAGGCTTATAAATAGCCCAAGTATGTGCCATGTCTTGTGCATTTCAAGCGGATTTCTGTTACGTTTTTTGTAGCTGCCAATAGCGCCTGAAAAAGTTCATAAATGGTAGCAGGAAAAAGGTAGTAGATTGCTACAATTGATTTTTATTTGAGGTATTTGGGAGATGGCAGTGGAAGCGGGTTTTATTAGGCATTTATTTCCTATAAAAAAAGGTGGTGAAAGTGATAGGGGAATAGGTAGAAATATAAGTTGGATTAAGTATTTTTAAATGCTTTTTGTTAGAAAAAAAATAGTTAAGCTTTAATCCTTGCCCCCCCTCAAGTCACAAGTTGTAACGAAGCAATGTAATTGAAAGTCGGAAATGGGAGTCGACATTAATGCACAATAGTAACACAATCTATTGGATAATGGTGCACAAAAGCAGACGCTGATGAGTTGTTAGTAGCTAGTAAAACTAGTACATAGTCCGCCTTCCCCCCTCCTTCACATCGAACAACATTCCCAACATTATTGGAAAAAGTGTGTGTGCTCTAAACAAGCAAATGGATTGGACTGCCGAAAGGAAAACTTAAGTGCAATATACTCAAGGAGCTGTAGCAGTTCAGCATCTGGTCAGCTCACTCGGAAAAAATCGCACTAGATAGTAGCTGGGAGGAAGGTAGCTACTAGTAGACAAAGACCGAGCAAACAAAAAAAACTGAGGCAGAAGCCGAAAGCAAAGCCATGACATGTTACTTAAATGAGCAACTTTGTTGGAAACAATGTCGACAGCGTCTAGACTCGGGGACTCGAGACTGGGGACTTGGGACTCGGAAAGTCTTGCGACAGGCAGCAGCAGGACAGCAACTCCTACTCACATTGTGGGTAGTAAGGATGTTCCTGGGGAAAGGATCAACTAGAGGGAGGTGTGCGAGGCAAATGTAAACTGACAGCTACGAAGAGGACTGCGAGAAAACCTTCCTAATGGGCTGCAATTGTTGGTATATCCTTGCAAAGGGGTCTTAAAGTTTTCCGAGAAGTTTAACACTTCCTGGTTATATATTTATCACTGAGCTTTGCCAAGATATTCGTTGAATATCTGTCTTAATTAAAGTTTATACTAAACAACACTGCTAAATAAAGCTAAAAAGTATGCTACACTTTTTTTAATCTTACAATTGGACACCAAATATGTTATTTTATACTTTTGGGCATATTTTAAATTGATATAAAAGCTTTTTATACTAACCGACAGCAAATTAACTTAATGAGTATGCTACAATATTTGGGCCTCTTTTAAATCGATTTTAATTCTCTTACGATTTCCGACTCACTCTTGATAAAGAAAAAAGCTGGTAAGAGTATTCCAAATGTTTTATCCTTGAAAAAGTCCTTGCCTACCCATTGCTTTTATTGTTGTTGTGGTGGCGGGCGTTAGCTACAACTTGAGTGAAGTTGGCAGGAACAACAAAGCCAGCAACAACCCAGCAACACACCCGAAACAACCACAACAACACTGGCAATAACAACAACCACGAAAGGGCAAAAACTTGGCCAGAAAAGCAGGAAAAATGCTACGTGTGCTGTGTGTGTGTAGTTTCCCATTGCATTTTTCGTCTACTTTGAACTTTCCCCCCTTCCGAAAAACAAAACCGACGCAGCGCCGTGGCTCGGCTCTCTCTCCCTCGATTGCTTACCCTGTTCGGTTGCATTTTGTGCACTGTAATCACGCAATCATGTTGCCCACTTCTGAACTCTTAATGGCAATCGGTGTAAACGTGCGCACAACTTTTCCCCATAGCCACCCACAGCTTTTCCTTTTTCCCCCCTCCGCATTTTCCACAACAACAATGAGTCCTTGCTTGCTCTCTCTTGGCTTTGCCCCGCTCTGTAGGTGGACATAAATATTTATCTTTTGGCAAGAACTTGTTTGATATTTTAAACCCCCATCCGCCGCTAACGTCGCCCCGATCTTGCCGAGCTTCTCCATGTGCTGCTCTGCTCCTCCTATGATGTTTGCCCCGTACACATCGTTTTCTTTGGCCGTTCTCCGGGCAAAAACTTGGCAATGTTCGGTAACAATTTCTGCATAAATTACACAGTTGCAACATCAAGCGGTTGTTTGGTTTCGTCAACCGGCGGAGGCGGAGGAGTGTAGGTGCTCTGGAATCCGGAATTGTTGCGATTGCAGCTGGATTACCCGAACCGAACTTGTGTAAATGGAGGACATGAGATTACAGCGGCATAAATGGGTGTGATTTGGGAAAAAAAAACGGATTACATGGGGCTATAGTACAAATGGGATTACGTGTTTATCTAGATTCTAAATAAATTTCTTGGGGGATTAAACTCTAAAAAAAATGAAAAAAGTTTTTGAAATCTCTTTAGATTTTATTTTAATTTCTTCAGCACCTAAAAGCTATAAATATTGTTTGTGTTTATATTTATTTTCTTTTGAAGCCAAATGCTGCTTTTTGGAGAGATGGTGTTACTTGATCTAAATTCTAAATCCATTTCCTTGGGTATCATGCCATAAACACTTGGAAAACTCTAAAAAAAAAAACTATTTTGGAAACTCTAGAGACTTTATTTCAATGGCTTCAGCACCTTTAGTACGCTAGAAATATTTATTGTCGTGGTGTTTATTTTATTTAAATCCCTTTAGCACTTTACCAACTTTTTTAATACCTAATTTATTTTTCTAAATTTGTATATTTAGTTTTGAAAGATTTTAAAGCCCCCTAAAGCATTTATATTCTTGCCAAAATAATACTTTTCTTAAACCTACAACCGCTTGTTTACCACTTGACCAACTCAAATCCCTAAATTATGATTGCAATAAGAGATCCGTTCAGACTTTTTGGGTTTGAAAACTTCCGGCTTTATCCCATTTTCCTCGCAGCCATCAATGTGCCCTAAAAGTGTCAGCCAGCCATAAAGCGAGCCGGAAAACTTTGCCATAGTCTTTGGCCATGCAAAGCCAAAAACCGCAGCACAATAAAATATTTCTCAGGGCGGCGGCGTGTGGGAAATGCAGTGGAAAATACTCAAAATGAAATGCACAATCAATGCGACACTTGCCCAAAAAGTTGCAGGCACTTCTGCCGCATTCCAGACGCACACAAACAACGTAAAAACATATATATATATTTGGATGCGAACAAAGAGCGACTCCAACTCGACACGTTAAATTAAAATGTCACATAAATCTTTGCGGAAAATTTCATTAAAATACGCTTACAGCATAGAACGCAAGCGGGAGGATTGTCCTGCTCAAAGGAGGGATGAAATCGGTTCGGAGCCAGTGCAGACCGACCCCCACGTAGCCGCAAAACTTTGCACTTGTAGCGCCAAAGGCCGGCCAAACGGATTTTGGACTGCGGAGAGGGATCAACTTGGATAGTCCTTGTCGGGATAACTGGTTCAAAAAATGGAAATTTTAATGGAAAAACTTGCAAATGCAAAGAGGCGTCGGCGAGTGGTGACCCCGATCTTGGGGAGTGATGAGTTAGGGCCTGCTCTTTGTCGACAGGACAATTTAAAAATAGAACTTGAAACTTTTCTGTGATTTTTGATTAAAAGTAAAAGTTGGAGAAACTTTTTACGAATCCGTTTGATATTGAACTGGTGAGCGAGCACCTTGATTTCTTAGAAATAATATAGGAAAAGGTCAGGAATAACTTGATGTTTTAATAGGGTTTTCTAACTTGTAATACTCTAAACTTGTACATATCCTTTATCCTAAGTTTAATGGTTACTTCCTCCTTTCCGAATTAAATTCCAAACTCGGACTTTATGGAAAAACCAACACATTACGGCACCCGCCGCCGTGGCCGATTCATGACGGATGCCCTCAATGAAATGCATGGAATTCTTAATGCCTACCTGGGGAAATAAAGGCGCACAATTTCGCCGACATGTCCTTTGATGTGATAGCTGCAGGAGGTATTCGGCGGATACCAGTGGGCGATGCTGAGGAAGATGCCCTCGCTGGCGCTGCTGTCCTTCAGCGAATCGGAGCTGAGCAGCCAGTCGCAGACGCCGTGCTTGATCCCGGCCGTCTCCACATGGCCTGGCCAGTTGCCAACGTTGAAATGGAAGCCCGTATTCAGCAGCGGCCCCGCCGGCGATGTCACAAACTCCACATACATGTATTGTGAGGTGCCTGTACGGGGATACGGATATGCAAATTGTTTAGGACGGACGTCTCTTGCTGGGCTCTTCCTGCAGTTACTCACCGATAATGCTGAACGGGAATTTGCCCAGACCGCAGAACTTGCCGATGAGCGGCGAGTGCTCGTCGCGTCCATCGTAGACGGCCAGCCAGTCGTAGGGACAGTGCTCATTACCGGAGCCAATTGGCCGGATCGGGCAGGTCATCACATTCTCGCATCTGCAATTTGAGGAACAGAATGATTACTGGCTCCACTTATGGGAGGCGTTGAAGGGGCAAATTAAATTTATACGGCGCCGGACAATTCAATCATAAAACAGAAATCGTTGTGAAAAACTCAAAGTGAACAATTAAAAAGCTCACGTTCCACAAATAACGAAGAAAATAAAGGGCTGACGCTAAAAAAGTCGGTAAAAAAAGAGTCAGAATGAATAAAGAGCAAGGCGGGCAATTGAATAACTGACTGAGTGCTGAAGCTTTTAGTGTCTGGCGGAAATCCGTGAAAAAATGTGGCCGAAGGCAGGGTCGGAGTCAGCAGGGGTATTAATAAGAAAGTTTCTTTTATGCCCTTTGTAGTTTTCGGGGGCTTAAGGACATGTTTTATGTGAGAATATTAATAAAATATACTGAAAATGCTTAAATTAATTTAAGGAATGAATTTATTTCTTCAAAAGATTTTATAATACAAGTTCTGGGAATAATTTAGAATATTTTTTAAGGTCATTCTGGTACTTTCTTTCTATTTAATATATTCATACTATTTATTAAAATATTCAGCTGTTTCAGAAGGGAATCACAACTTTCTTATTTCCCTTAAACTTATAATCTGGACTATTTATTACCGGAATTAAATACATGGCATATTTTATTATCAGTTGCAAAATCAACCTTAAAGCTTCAACACAATTTAAGCACGTCAAACTCGTCTCAAAGGAATTACTTAACTTCTCTCTTTTTTTTCGCCCCCAAATGCTTTTAAATGGACTTGAATAAATGATTTGTGAGCTTCATAACTAAAAAGAAGCCCCAGCCGGCGCACAGGCCGCCGCCCATGGTCATGACATTCATTTGCACTTTGCCAGCCGGAGGAGGAGCTGAGAAAAAAAAAAACAAAGTTCCCGCAGCAGAATGAAGTGGGAAAAAAATGCCAACGGAAAATCTAAAGCGTCTGTTGTGAAGCCTTTTCTAATTTCTTGCGTCGGACGACCGTCGTTGAGGATGCTTTTAATTTTTTGCCGGCAGAGTCTGGCCGGGCATAGTATAACCCTGACTGGGGCCCCAGACAAAGTGACCTTTGTGCCCGGCCATTGATGACTGAGCTGGCCGGGATGCCCATGTCCCTTCTGTGTCGATTCACAATTTTACCTCCCGGCGGCGGCGGAGCCGGACTGATTGGCGGGCAGTTCAAAAGGCAAATGGAATGCCGCCCCTCACCTGTGCGTGAACTTTCTAATTGAAAGCTAACTTTGGCAATTACCAACTGAACTTTAATCAAACGGGGAACGAGTCCCAGTCAAAGGCTCACAGCCGGAGGCAGTTGAATGCGATTTGGTCAGTGTAACAAAAATAGCAATTTAATTGACAGTTCCATCGAGCCTTCTCCTCTTTTTTTCGCTGGAAAGTTGGGAAAGAAACTTTGGGGCAACTTTTGTATCTATATCCATGTATATGTAGCCGATGGATAGATTTCTATTAGCTAGTCAGTTCGTTTCAGTCAATTTAATCACTTTGTCAGCAAGTTTTCTCTGGAGTCTGCCCAGAGCTAATCCAACTTATTGATAATAAATGCGTTGTTGGCCCGAAAGTTGATTACAACGCCCAGAAAGAGAGGGCGAGGACTGTTTAGGAGGGCCCAAAGTTTTGTTTCTCTCGGGGAGCCACATATCAAAAAAAAGCCAGCCGAGGGTGGAAAAAACATCAACTGACTGGTAATAATTTTGGCATATTAAAAAACTTTTTTACTCGATGACTTTTGCATTTGTTTGGCAGCCGCCTCGTCCTCGTCCGTCGAACTTTTCCGCTGTGATGGCAGAAATATTCGCTAAGAAATTAGGAATGTTGTTGCGGGTTGTATTTCTTCTTTGGCTCCGTTTTTTGACAGCAGCCAAAGGAAGTGGAAAAGGAGAAGGAGCTGCTGTGCAATAAAATGAAGTGATTTATAAAATAGCAGCCACACGAGAGGGAACTTTCATCTGAGTTGGCATCCATTTGGGGAACTCCTACTAGAGCTGCGAACCAGGTCGGGTTTTATGAACTGGATTTATGGCGGATTTATACAAAGTTAAGGCGGATTATGTAGATTGTTGAGTCAGGAGAGGTGCGTACTTATAGGTTTTGTAACTGAGACTGAGCAGGGCTATTGATTTTATTTAAATTAAATTAAATTATACATTTTTCTCTATGTTTTCAAGACCTTATTTTCAAGGTAAACTGACTATAAAGTAAACCTAATTTAAGTAAGTTTCAATCAACGAAAAGTACACACTCCTGCTCTCTGTAGCAGCATTTAAAATCCCAACTTGCCGCCATGATTAGCTCCTTGCCAAGGGCTTGTTTGTCTAATCCTTTTCTGCAGACCGAGAGCAACTTAGACTTGCAAATTAATACACACTTAAGGGGGATTGTAGCCCCCAATTTTCCAGAGCCCCCCCCGCCGACTTTTCAACCCCTTCAGAACCCAACTCAAAGTTGGCTGGCAACTTTGACATGCGTCTGTCGTGTCGCCCTGCCGCCTTCCCTCTTTGGACTTTTCAAAAGGTAAATATTCAAATTGAATCTATAAAAATAAATTGAATGTTGCTTATCTAATTCCGACTGGCACGTCCTGGCAAGAGGACTCCTTCGACTCCTTCTCCGAAATCGACAGTCGATGCGAAGGGAAATATGCTGACTCCCCGCATTTGCACATCAAACAAGCTTTAAGATACTACTTGGCCACTTCTGCCGGCCATTTGTGCTGGGAATGTGCAAAGTGTTAAAAGCTGAAGGTTTTTCCCACCCGACCATAAAATCCCTGGCCCCAGGAGGGAGGCTGCCGAGTCGGAGTGGGAGCAAAGAGCTTTGACCTACCCTCATTACCCCAGCCGGGTCCATGATAAAGCAAATATATTTTGTGAAAGGTCATTTCGGTTAAGCAAATGTAAATTGTATTTGTCGCGGCAGAGGCTTGGGCGAGTCCAAGGGGTATTTATGCCAAAAACGGAGAAGGCACCCATAAAATATTAAAGCTCTGATTTAAGCCGAAAATGGTCGTCGGCAGGTGAATGAGTTGGCCAAGAGGGAATTGTTGAATGGGAAATTGGGAATTAAATGGAACTGAGGTCAGGTGGGGTTTTAGTTTGGTTGGAAATTGAAAAATCTGGCATGAAATAAAGTATTTCTAACTTTGCATTCGTAAATCTGGAGCATAATATTTAAATATGCAAAAAATGTAAAAGGGTTTTATCTCCCCCTTCAAAATCTATAAAATATCTGCAGCGTTAAGAAATTTTTGAAGATTTAATGTCAAGGATGGCTGGCAGCGTTCCTCCTCCATCGTGCTCCTTCGACAATTTCATCATTTTGGCATTAATAATACAAGTCAGCCATGACTGCATGCTGCAGGGATATTACCGCCGACCCGCCCCCATTTTAGCCACAATCGAGGGCAACCTCACTCAAAACGTAATCCTTTAGCCAATTTTCCCAGACACAAACACAGGGACACAGAGTCAGAGTCAGGACCAGAGTCAGAGGCAGGGACACAGATATACACAGATGGAGGAGACACGGACTCCGATTCGGATGCGGATTCGGAGATTCGAAAAGTGACGCATACAGATACCCGTGGCTGCAAGGACATGTCGCCAGCGTTTTCCAGCAAATTGGTGCCAATTTTTGCGACGAACGCTCTGTCAAATTGTCATTGTCAGCATGCCAAATGCATTACAACAACCAAGTTTTTCGGCAAATGCTGTCTGTCTGTCTGAATGTCCCTCTGTCTGTGTGGATTGTGCAATCGGCGTG
>VNJO01011408.1:0-14291 GCA_008042535.1 Drosophila tani | reverse complement strand
CGTGTCTCAGCTCCATCACCCTCTATAGGATTGCGGACTGAATGCTGTGGAGCTGTTCCGTCGTAAGAAGGTTTTCGGGGTAGTTGGCCGGGAGTATTGCCATCTTCATAGAGCTGGCAACATCCCTATAAGAGGCCATGACACCGACTTTGGATGACCGCTCTTGTGTTGCCTGCCCAACCGCTGCTGCGGTTGTGGAGGCTGCTGGAGCCTCCGTGGCCGGCAATACAACTGCAGGATCACCCTTCGTCAGGGCACTAGGTGCTGCGGTTTTGAACATGGCCCTCTTAGACGACGCCTCTTCTGGGGTCGTGTTGGCCGATCTGCCTCTTTTGCTGGCTGTAGCGCCACTCCTGCTGGGCACAGCCCTTGGAGGGTCCATAGGCTTCTGTGCGAGCCTTTTGGCCTTCTCCATGGGTATGCCGTTCGCAAGGTGTCTGCGCAGCCTCTTTCTTGCGGCGCCCGATAACGCGATCCGCTTAGGTTTTTCATCCTTGGGGGAGGCGAGAAGGGTTTCTTCCTCTTCCTTGGTGATGCTGTCGGTGCCAGAGCTTTGTGAACAAACGTCCATAGCATCTTCAGGCTCCCGGATGGGTTTGATTTCAATCGATTTGGGGCTGCTAGAGCTCCATGTTGTAGTTGGGGTATTTTCATTGGTAACCATAAGTTTGGTCCCACGAGTAATGAGGAAAGAAGTATCCCCCGGGGTAGAGCCTCATACCCCGGATCGGGCACTTGTACGACCGGAGGTGCTAGGTATCCGGAAGCCACCGTTAAAAGACACACTCGTCACAGCAGGGGCACCTCGAGCAGGATGTGGTTCTTCACCACGTATGGTCGGTCTGCAGTAGTCGGCTTGTGACTGCCAACTCCTACTGGCTGAGTCAGCTTGGCGCGGCGACAGGCACACACGCTTCGCTGCCCAACCTTAGCCCCCTAATAGTCGCGATAGTTGAATAACTAAAGTTTACAGTCTAGACACTAGACTTTAGAGTCATGTCATATGGAAGAAAATAGGGTCATGTCTGGAAAAGTTGGTACTAAACCCCTCAGGGACTCAAAGTTATCCCAAAGATGTCTTTATTTTACAAGATTGCTATTAAAGTCGCCCGCCACGATAACAGTGTAACAGTGTATTCCACTGATAAATCGGCAAATCGAATTTAGCAGGGACTCATAACAGCCAAAGACTACACAGAGAGGATTTTTCATGGAATAACGGATTTAATATAAGCAAAAACGTACTCAAATAACTACCGAAAAGATTTGTTCTTTGCACTTTGGATCAAAGCAAGACGGAGCAACTGCGATTTAAAACGGAAGAAGAGACCGAGAAAGAGCAACACCGATGCAAAACGGGCGGTGAGAGCGAAACGGAGCAACACCAAATCAAAATGGGAGAGGAGAGGGACTTTGCCGCTCTTCCCCTCTCACCCCTTCTCTTCAAACTTGAGTACTCAAAGTACTCAATTTAGAGATAAAATCATTTCAATTCAAGAATATTTGTACTCAATTTTGTTGTTAGTACTATTGTTTTCATTTTGATTTTTTCTTTGTAAGGAAAGTAAGGAAAGTAAAGAAAATATACTTAAGCTAAATATTTTTTTAAAGATCGGAACTTATTTAACCATTTTTAAAATTTTAAAATAATGTGTCTTTAAAAAATTGTTTTCATTGTCCTTGCCTCTTTGGTCATCTTCCTCTTATACGTCTTTATGCGCCTCACGAACAAACCCTGACAATAGTCTGTCTCTCTTCATTTCTCACACATAGCAAGCCACATGCATTCAATGCATAAATTCATGTCTTCTTCTCTTTCACTTTTAAGAAATTTTCAGTTAGCAACAGCAAACTCATTAATTTCGTTGGGAAGTATAATTGGGAATTTGTATAATTACATATAAAATTTTTCAATTACTTTAATCAGGAAGATTAGTAATATGACATGTATGCGTTAATCCATTAATTGCTTATAATAGAATTTTCAAACAAAAACACCTCTTCACGAGGTGAGATAAAAGTGACGATGGCACCTTCAACTTCAAAAGTTTCTGGTATCAAATTTTGTGACGATTAATATTAACGTTAATAAAAATAAATTACAAATTGGTACCAGGTTAAGAGGTGTTTTTGATTAATTTTAAAAGTTTTTGTTTAAAACTCAGATAGGGATAATAAAGAAAAAAAAAATAAGAAGTTAACTAATGGGATCATTGCTACTTATTTTGATAAATAATATCTCGAGAAAGCAAATTTTCGAAGATATGTGTTTATACCACAAGGTGAGAAGCAATCTTAAATGCTTTACGGCCTTGAGTGACTATCAAAATCATAATTAAAAAAAAAAGACTTAAAAAAAAGATATTATTATAATTATAAAATTCTAATTTTTATATTTAGATGAATTATTTCGAGGCAAAGTGATTAAACTTTCAAAATACCTTTTAAACGAAATATAGCACGTTTCTCTAATTTCAGTTGTTTAGACGTTATGGGCGCGCGAAATCTTGCTTTTTCCTGCTTTCCCACAGAACTAGCGGAAAAACCAAAAAGTAGTTAAATGAGAAACAAAAATTTTAAAATGTTTTTCTGATGATTTTAAAGTTTATTTTTGCACATGTCCCTATATGATTCTACATGTATTTTAATGTAAAGGTATGCATAGTGTATGTAAGAACTTTGGTAACTAGGATCAATGCTCCTAATTTTGATGAGTAATATCTCGAGAAATATGTGTTGAATATGTGTTGTATAACAAAAAGTGAGCAACCATCTCAAGGGCTATACGGCCTCAAGTGATCAATTGTATGAGCACTTTATAAAATAAAATTTATTATTAAATTAATATTTAATAATTATATTTAGACAAATTATGTCAAGCCGAAATTATGTACATTTTTCGGACTCTGCAGTCATGCTCTTGAGGTCGTATCTAACAGGTAGACAATAAGCAGTCGTGTATGGGTCGCATACTTCTCGCTTTATTTCGGTGACTAGAGGGGTTCCCCAAGGATCTGTGTTAGGGCCTTTATTGTTTTCTATCTATGATAATGACTTACCAAATGTTCTGTCCCCTTATGATGTCCATTTATACGCTGATGATGTGCAGTTCTATGTCAGTACACCTCTATGTGAGGTTAATTATTGTGTTCAAAAAATTTTGTTCACCCGTGAACCATATTACTTGTTTCAAAAACTTCTTCCTGCTCAATTGCAAAGAACACAAAACTTTATTATACCCAGATAAAAAACCTTATCCCCAAGAAGGCAATTTTTTATTTAACGCTATTCGCCTATGGAACAATCTACCTCTACGATCTGCTCTTAAAACCATCAGAAGCGCTTCTCAGTTTACTTCTAAAATCAAAGAATTTTTGCAAGCTTAAAGATAGTTGCAACTTATTTCAACTTATTTTTCTCTTATATTAATATAAATTATGTTATGTATTTTTGATTTTTCTCAACATAAACTTGATTTTATTATTTAAGTAATATTTAACTTATTAATTTATTTTATCTTCAAAATTTTCCAAAGTCGTTGTGACTAACGCAATAAATATAAATATTTACTTTTAGCGTTAGGATATGAATAAATGAAAATGAAATTGAGTTTGGTATAATCAATGAGTCAGTCCCTGTATCTAGAGTTGAATTTTTGGGTACATTGAAATACTTTCTGCCATTTTTTCTTAATCCGGGCGCTGCAGAAAGCTGCAGCAAGACTTAATTGAATTCAATTAAGAAATATTCAAAGAACAAAGTACAAAATTATGGCAAATGTACATTTTTGTTATTTTCCATCAAAGTTAAAAAATAGTGAAAATATGAACAGTTAGTAATTAATTAATTACATGGAGAAACAAAAAGCCATCAGTAAAATGCTTTCTTTATTTAATACCTATTAAGTACATTAATAAATGAAAGAGAAAAAGAGGATCCAATACCTAGTTTCTTTTAAATGCGGCCTGTAAATCTATCAAGTTGCGTAAAAATGGTGTGTTTTGTTGAAAATAAGAAATTTGTCAACTTTGGTACGGTATATCTTTAAAAACAAAAATATGTGGCTATTAACATTTTGTAAGTATTTGTAATCTTTGAGCGATTACCTATAAGATGTGTTGCAAATCGTTGCAAAAGTCGAATTTCGTGTTGTTGAATAAAGCAAATTTTTTAGTACCATTCAATTAGGAACTGATCAAGCTATTCAAAACCAACATTTTAAAATTTACATTTTTTTTTTAGTATTTCTTATTGCTGCTCAAACTTGGAAAATTTTTCTGTATTTGAAGAAAAGTAAAATAATCGCGATAAATCGACAGATTTAAATTAATTTATTTTAACTAGTTAAGCTTAAAGAAAACAAAACATTTTTCTGTTTTAAACAATAAATTTTAAATCTAAATTAAAAAATTAAATCTAAATTAGATCTATTAAAAAAGGTCATAGATTTTCCCAATTTTTAATATTTAGTAGCAAAAAAAAAAAAAAAAAACTTATTTCGCCGAGCTCTAGACAATACTAAAAACGAGAAAGAAAGCTAACTTCGGTAAACCGAAGTTGGTATACCCTAGCAGTCTGTAATTGGATCATTGAAAATCGAACCATTTTAGTAATGTTGAAAAAACATCGAATTTTGTAAATTTTACATCTTACATGTAGAATTTTACATTTTCATATAAATGGACCGATCGATTCTATGGCAGCTATATGATATAGTGGACCGATCTTAATGAAATTAAAACCGTAATTCTAGAACCTTAAAAAACTGCTATATCTCAATATTTATAGAAATTCGTTGAAAAACAGAGAAGTTAAATTTTTTTTTACATTAATTTCGCCATCATTCCTATGGCAGCTATAGGATATAGTAGTCCGATTTCGGTCGTTCCGACATATATACTGCGTGCTAAAGAAATAAGACTATGCTGAAGCTCAAAAACTGAGAGACTAGTTCGCGTAGAAACCGACAGACGGACAGACAGATGGACAGACGGACAGACGGACAGACAGACGGACATGGCTAGATCGACTCGGCTGGTGATGCTGATCAAGAATATATATACTTTATGGGGTCGGAGATGCCTCCTTCACTGCGTTGCAAACATCTGGTCAAAATTATAATACCCTCTGCAAGGGTATAATTAATGAAGATATTCAACAAAATAAATAAAAAAAATAAACAATTGCTACAATTGTGCGCATTTCGAGATATTGATAATTGTTCATATCAACCCATGCTACCAATCTTGCACTTTGTAGTCGGCCAGTATGGAAAGCCCCTTTTTGTAGACGTAATTTTAGAAACTTAATACATAAATTTTTTGGGAGATTAGCATATTATTTAAAAAAAAAAAATTAAGCATATAACCTCAATAGTTTAAAGGATTACTAACTTTGCAACGTGTTTTAAGCAAACGAGCCACTGTGCGACGTATGTATGTATGTTACAGAGCAGTGGTCGGCAGCGTCCTATACCCTGTGCATAGGAAAAAATTTCAGGAAGCCTATACACAAATGATCGGTTCTCACAGCAGCAGAAAGCAAATCGTTCGTTTATGTTTAAAGTGGGCATTTCTACGACTGTACGAAAATTACATAAAATTTATAAGATATATAAAATTTGTAAGTATTATTCATTTGCATTTTCAAGGAAGAGTCGCCGGCTAGCATCGTATATTATCCCCAATATCGTCGACGATCGCCAGTACAGGATTAGCAAACTGCAACTCTTTGAACCAATTATATTTATAACCGAATGGTCGTTCGCTATAATCCGCCCTCTGGAAAATGTTTGATGCCCAAATTAGTGGCGTTACCGATCAAGCCACTTTCAGCATCCACCTAATGGAGTGAAAAATATCAGTCTGGACGTATGAAGGATTTTATCCACACCTAAGAACTATGCAAGGTGTTATTTACAACACTTATTACAGCTATAGGGCTTTTGGAAGACGATTCTCACTGGGAGAACACATTATAAATGCAGTTCAACTTCATCAGTTCAACTTCATCATAATAGAGATTTGTCAAGTTACTGATTCTGATACTCAGTAAAAATTTTATTTGTACCTTTGTATGTGGTTTTAAAACCAAGTGGCTGATGCAGATTTGCTTTCAAAATCACTAATCCACACATCTACTGGAGTTTCGTCAGCGCCATCGGATTGTTAATTTGTCCATTCTTCTTTATACCGAAAGCTTATGGCAAATCGCTGCGTCTTTTCCTGTACTCTCCTACGCTCTCCGGCTCGAGCGCTGTGGCTTTCGGCCCCTGGTTGATTCTCTTAATCATCTTCCTTGTCGTCGCTTTATTCGTTGCGTACTGTGAGAAGGCTACCATACCGTAAGTTGTGTAATATGTGCACCGTGGCTTATGCCCATATATATAAGGTCACGTTCAGGTTTTCGATTTTATTTGTGTAATGCTAAAATACATGTTTGTGATGCACTTCCGAACTGAGTTAAATCGTCGAAGCACGCTATTTTTTATTGAGAGTATATAAAAAGAAAAATTTTAATTTTGTTGCTACGGTTTGCATATTTTGTTGTCGTACACGTTTATGCGCTTTTACCATAATCTATATATAGATATATATTAATAAAGTTTTATTGAATGTGTTTATTAGATATCAATAATGTTGATAAGGTATGGGTTTCATCAGAGATATAAGTAAAAATTGGACCATAAAACAATAACAACAATAAACAAACGACTATAGGAAAATTATGCATACCTTATTTTTTGCAGAAGTAGGATAAATATTTATAAACAATTTTTATTTTTGTATCCATTTTTAACTGTTATTTTTCATTTTTAATACAAATTGAATGGTTCTAGCTTACTCGAGGTAATAATCGGCTTAATTTCTCATACGTAAATCAAGACTCGAATCTATGCCAAGATCGCAGTACAGCGAGGTTGTCCAGACATGTTTCGACCGATTCCACACCAAGTCTCATCAGTGACCTTTAGCTGTGCGATCAACTCCCAACATAAGCGCCTATTTAAACAAGCGCGTCGCTGAATCCAGTCTTGAGAATCGCAGCGGCCACTCTTGCGTTGTCACTTTTCGGCTGTTCTAATGTTGGAGGGACAAAGGGGGAAAGTTTATTTATTTTCCTCTTGTGTGTGACTATTACTTTTAGTTTCAATATGATTACGATTTTTATACCCGGTACCCATAGGGTACAGGGTATTATGAGTTAGTGCCAACCGAGAATGTATGTAAGAGGCAGAAGGAGGCATCTCCGACCCCATAAAGTATATATATTCTTGATCAGCATCACCAGCCGAGTCGATTTAGCCATGTCCGTCTGTCCGTCCGTGTGAAACAACAGATCTCAGAGACTATAGGAGCTAGAGTTACCAAATTTGGTGACAACATTGGAATCTGTTGCACGCAGATCAAATTTGTTTTAAAATTTGGCCACGCCCACTTGCGCTTCAAAAAACATAAAAAACGTAAAATAAGCTATTCTAGTTATTTTCGGGTTAATGTTAATAAATACAATAAATGAATAAAATAGAGCGGACGTTTCCTTAAAATTTCAGTGAAATCGAATGATAAACATGGAAGATATTAGCAATAAGGTTAGAATTTTAACACACCGCCCTAAGGCACTGCAGTTGCAAGCTGTAGTCGACAGGTGGTGCGATATAATGACGCCAACTGCAGAAGAAATTACAAAAGAATAGAGCAAGAAATGACAAAAAATAACATAATTCATTTTTTGACGCCGATCGAGCGGGTTTTGTTGTGTTCCTATAAAATGTATCATTCATATTTAAAAATGACATTAAATTGTTTAGCTCGGGAGCTAATTCGAGAGGCGATTTATTTTAAGAAGTATCGAAGTAGACTTTTATAATGTATGTACAATTTTAAATTGCCTTTTAGTGTGAAGCGCAAACGTTTAGGTACCGGGTATCTCACAGTCGATCACTCTCGACTGTAGCGTTCTTACTTGTTCTAATTGGCCTATCTTAGTTTAACAAATTATACAAAAAGCTATTTGGGACTAGCCCATTATTTATTCACTAATTGGACTTCTTTAGCGTCTTTTCAATGGGTGGAATAAAAAAACTAGTAAATGTTAGTAAACTGCTGCAGATGATCAAATCATGCCTGGCGAGCTAACGTCACCCTAACGGAAGACTCTTCTTGAAATCCGCTCTAACTTCAGCTCTCCCTTAAAATTAATCGTTATACAGGGCCTATGAAGGGGATTTATTCCTCTGCACTTAACGGCACTACTCGATGGGAAAACAATGATCAACGAATATAAAAAATTTTTTGATGAGCACATGTTGAGGTAATGTTAACAGCCAATGACGAGGATCCGCTTGCGGCTAGTGTTAAAATCCGTCGAGAGTTTCCACTTTGGCCGACGCACAGTGGGGCCATATGAGTTTTTGCGTTGCAAAAATCTGTAACGGTATATGTCCTTCGACGTACGCTGTCTACTAAGGGGGTCCGGCTGTGCTCAGGGAAAATGGGGTGGTCCTTGTACCTCTTAAGACATTCCCATTACTCGAATTAATTGTAGACAGAGTATAGGAAGAAGACTAGGAAACCCGAAAACATAGTCATAAACACATATTGTTTCAGAGAAATTAGGTGGAATTTATCATTATTGATTGGGATTCTTCTGAGGTGTTGATAGCTTAAGTTGCCTAAAGAAATAACTCTAAGTATTCATGATTTCAATATCGTTATACTTGTAATTCATTTTAATTTTATTATCAAGAGAATATTTCCTCAACAAAAAAAAGAGTTTTTTTAACAAAGGAGAGTACCTAAAGATAATGTGCAATTAATTCTAGGGATATACATAAAAATTCAAGATAATTCTGTTTCATACGTGATAGTAGTTCTTAAAGTTTAGAAAAGTGAAGAATTAAGCTAATATAGAGCGATGTGCCCGCCTTTAATGTGTGCTGACAATGGCTTCTCACACATGTATGTATCGGCTATGCCGTACTTACGACCGAGTCTCTCGATGTCGACGGGGCCGTGGACCTCGCGGTGACCTTGGCTGAGAAAAGTAGAAGTGTAATGCATATATGGTCAACCAAAACTCGTCAGCGGCACATGAAAGCAAAATGGGCGTATAAGTACAATTTCTCACATATATATACACAAAATATAATGATGTAAGCATAAGGTAATATAGAAAAGATATGTATGATCCTTTAGTGAGTTAGCTGCACATAAGTTCGAGGAGGAGAGCTATGGATAACTCGCAACATTCGCAGGTGAACCTCCTAGGGGTATTTGCATTATGGCGACTTCTTTCTCTTTCATTTCGCCAGCCTCGAAATATGGCGCGTATGTATGCGTTGGTGAGCGTCACTCAGCAGCCGTGGCCAGTAGAAAGGAGGGGCGGCCAAAATAAAGAACGGTGGTCAATAGCCGTAGCCTGGCCTCGGCGGCGTGGTCTAGCCCAGGCCCGTGGGTATGCAGCCGCGACCATACACGAGGGGCTGGCGGCGTGGCCAAGCAAAAGAGCGGGACCGTTATTTCGATCCGCTGCCACTTGTTTTGGTTGCGCTGGC
Source organism: Drosophila tani (assembly GCA_008042535.1). Lineage (NCBI taxonomy): Eukaryota > Metazoa > Arthropoda > Insecta > Diptera > Drosophilidae > Drosophila > Drosophila tani. The sequence goes on along the minus strand of VNJO01011408.1, from coordinate 4,735 downwards.
TCTCGATATAAAGATTTTCTGCCCTCCCTAGGGCGAGTCCGCCAAGGAAATCCTATTAGAAAACCGAGGTTATTTCTTCGATCTCACATTTTCACTAAATTCTTACCCGGACAAACGGGATATTTTGGTTCACAAACTCTGTTGATGTTTCCCCGTACTTTCACGCAGTTCTATATTGTCATTCGTTGTTGGGGAATATGACCCAAAACTATAGCGAGGTTGGAATGAATGGCACGTGGCGTGGTACACGGCGAGATGTAATTTTTGTAGGTAACCTACTATATGGATGTTTATCTGCGCACCAGTTTCAAGAGAATGAGAGAAGGGCGAAAAAGGAAACGAAGCTCGACTTGGCATGTGCTGGCTTGACAGCTGCATAGAGTTTACAATACTGTCCAGGGATCAGCTGTGAAACACGGCATTGGCTTGGCGGGTGCTTGACCTAGATGAATTCGCACGACCCGTTTCTCGATTAGCAGTGATCTGGATGACATTATGGCTATCGATAGATCGCAAGAACTATGTTTAAAGCTTTTAACATGCCGCTTACAGTCGCTTCTATCGGATGTTATGTTATGTTCAATATTTAACATATGTTATGTTGGCGAAACCAAAATATCTCTCACCCTCACAAATCATAACTTTTTAACCAAGAAAGATAATTGAGTAATTTAAATAGCATTGATAGATAATTGTTCAACCTATTAAATACGTTTTTGTTACGTACGCCGGTTATGGCCGACGTGAGTCATTTCGTTAACACGGAAGAAAAATCAAGAATAGCCACTGCGCAAGTGCTCTAGAAAATCAACACGGGCAAGATTGCACAAAAATTTGGCTCTGGCAGATGACACCGCCTAAACCTACCAAATTGGGCCATGCAATCACCTGCAACCCAGCACCGCCGATTTTGCTGAGCTATTCAACATTAGAACAAAGACGACCCAAATATAGCTCCAACCAATAGGCGAAAAGAGGGGAATGGATGACACTAGGTGAGAATTTTTTTTTTTTTTTTTTTTTTTTTTCCTTCCTTTTCCCTATTTTTGTTCCCTTCCAAAGATTCCTAGGCACTTCTTGGCACAGTCTTTGGATATAAAAGATCCCAATATAGCCGTACTAGGAAGAGTCGAAGTCAGAGCTAAGGACGGGAAGTCTGTTCAGAAAGACTTGAAATCCCCCAAGACCAAAGTGAATGCGAACAAGGCGCATAAGTTTAAAAGTCGGATAGCTTTTCGTGACCGCGGAAAATGTGCAATGCAGGCCGTTACAACATCCCGTCGAACGGTGCCGCGTACCATGTGAATCCTAATGAACCTACTTTAACAATACTACGAGTAAAACAATCTGCCGCATCCAAAAGTGAATCCTGAAGGACATTCAACATTTTGCAATAAAGTGTGCAAACTTTAACAACAACCCCAACTGAAGGATGTCTCGGATAGCCAAGAGATCGGACAAGTAATTGAGGAGCATCGACCAACATGAAGGAGCAACCAATTTACCAACAAAGATGATCCTGGTTCAACAACGACCTAACATAAACAATCCGACAACAAACATATAAAAGCAAAGCCGCCACAACAATTTTCTGAACATATTAACTCATTTTTCAACACCAATACACTTCATATATTTTTTTAATGTTTTTTTTTTTCATTAAGAAAAATTTTGTGCATTTAGTGAATTTATAACACCAACCCACAGCACGATATTATATATATATATGTTTAATTCTACTTAACTTTTCCAACAAATAAAACCTCAACTCCGGAACGAGAGCTCTCAACGATGGAATAACAGAGGGTGAGTCAACGGGACATTTTTCCCAATATTATCAGACATATTTATATATATATATAATCGTGCCCCCATATACACTACATACCATATGACAAAAAATATCAACTCAGAATCGCACTACAACAAACACACCTTTTGACAAACTTAAATGTGCAATACACAATTGACCAACCTTTTTTAATAAACTTGTAATGTAAACTTAAACCAACAAAATGCATTGTTAGAAACCCGATAAAAGGGGGACATTGGTACGAAGGGAAGACTGGGTCAAGAAAATGACATAACTTTTGACGAACGACATAAACAAAGGGGGATCGTATTGCACGGCCCGCGACGATCCAAAGCCGCACGAAGTTTGCGATTGGGGAGGGAAAACGGCCAAAACATAGCCCGATCGTTTTCACGATCAAGCATAAATATGCTTGCGGGGCAATATGGACAGAAAGACAGACTGACGAACGATTTCTTCTATTTTTCAGGCACGTAAAATAATTGTTCTGATTATGTTTTGAGAGGATAGTGGCGTCCAAAGAGGTAAGAGACAATCAGCGGCTGCGGGTGGGGTAGGTTCTTGCTAATGCCTAAACTCAACATTACGAATTTTAAAATTTAGAATCCCTCAAAACAATAAACCTTCATTCAGGCCAAACTGGCAGGTCCATATCAAATCCATTTACGTTACCAAACGATCCTCAAAGAATAGTCAAGGGGGTGGCGATGATGTTATTGGCCACTTGTTTTTCTTAACCCACCCAACCATGTTTCTTCTTAAAGCAGAGAAACCCAAATGGTAAGTCCTTCCCCTTCCGATTTAATTTACGCCCCCATGTCTAAATAAACGCTTAGAACTTCATTATTAAATTCTGCTTATCTTTAATTATAATCATCATTATTCTTTTTCATCATCATGTCCATCTTCATTGTTTTTCTTCTTACATTAACTTCATCTTTCTTATTTATTTTCTATTTTTCTTTCCTTATCATTACTTTTACTTTACTTACTTATTTATTTGTAACCTATTAATTCACAACTTCAATATTCTTCTAACCATACATTTTAATCTTTTGTTTACATTACAATTACTGTATTTAAATTACTTTACTTTAAATTGCTACTTCTTGTCTCTATTTATAATTCTTTCACGTCTTTCCAACTTTTTACTGGCTTATTCGTAAACACAAACTCATTTCCGTCAACAATACCAGCTGAAATAAATTTCGTTATGCATATCAATAATATAAGATAAAGAAAGATAACATAATGCAAATCACTAGTCGTTATCAGCCACGGCCGCTTAATTCAAGATCAACAGAGAGCATTACTAATAATCAAAACAAACGAATGCAAAAGATGTACCGGTGGTTAGGCTTTACCCATAGGGAAGCTTTTACGGAGTAAGCTTTTATACTCTCTCACTTTACATATTCTATAGAACACGGTTTAAGGTTACTCTCAGCAATTACTTTTGTTTATGTCTTCGTTTTGTTTTAAGCATGCACTTTCATATTTAGGTTTTATTTTTGTTTCCGATGGCTGTTACGTTTTTAGAAAAATATAAGAGAAAAACTCACCCGCTCCAGTTGCTTGATGAAGGCCTTCATGTCGCTCCAGAGAAGATGATGATCTGTTTACATGTTGATGAATGGTTACATAAATCTATTGATAAGCTCGTTTATCTTCTTTTAATGCACTTTTTACTGCTGGCCGTTTGTTGGGGAAATGTTTTTGGTTACTGAGTTACTTAGTTGTTTAGGGCATTTTTAGCTATGTTATTTTTAATTAGGTTATGTGTAAATTATTATTTTTAATTCATATTATTTAGTGTATGTGGTTTTGATTTAACTTGGTTTTAACTTTGTTATTTTAGAGTGTTGGTTTCCTTGTTGTTTTTCTTTTTGCCAAATTGTACTAGCGCCTATACGGGATCGCTGCGACTACTGCTTCGGGTTTATGAACTTGATCACTTGGCACTTGGGAGTTCAGCTTGCACTGGTCTGCACAGATTATACAATAGCCAAATCCCGATGCGGTGAGGTTGAAGGTGACGTGCTCGTGTTGGTAGCTTTGCTGCCGAGGCCTGCTCTATGTAGAGACTTGTAGGTGGCACGATCAAAGCTCCTGGCCTAGTCTGAATGACTTTGTTGGCGATTTGCTAAGCGGAAAGGAAACTATATCAGAATGAAGCGTAGTTACGGGATAAAAAAACTTACTTCCGACGATGTTTTATGCTCTGCGCACACAATGAATAATATTGACAATTCCGTATGGTTTAATCGGATATTATCTCCTGTTGGTTGGACTATTGGCTGTCGTGTGGTAAACGTTAAGGTTAGAACTTTTATTTTCGCACTAAAGTCGCGAAATATTTACCTTGATTGGCCAAAAAGGGACGGATGGTCCGATATAAGTGTTTAAAATCACTGGCTTAGCTCAGAAATGGCTGGATGCCTTTGGATTTTGATTTAAAATTTTCCACGTTTTTCTTTTTCTGTTTTTCACTCGACTTGTAATTGTATGTGTAAATGGGGAGCGATCAGAACTGCTCGTATGCACGACTTAAAACGGAAAGACAGTAGGCTCGGCTTTCAGATCGTATATCCACTAGCCGTTCGGTGTAGGAATGCTTTTCGATAACCCCGTATTTGTCATTCACTGGGAGTCTTAGAAAATAGCTAGATTTTTGGTAACACTAAGGCGGATTCCTAATAGATTCAAAAATGAAAATAACTTCGCACCGATAATTAACTTTTTCGCTCTAAAACATTAGGTACTGGAGTGAAAATCATTTGTGTACGCCAATGCGACCATTACAGAACCCACCCTAAATCCGGCGAGCTCAGCTGCACAAATCGTGTCTGCTCTCCGGGCGGCCACTTCCTCAGCCCTATGTCCTCCAAGGACTGAGGCACCACGACAACACCGACGTAACAT
>VNJO01011406.1:0-35022 GCA_008042535.1 Drosophila tani | reverse complement strand
CGTCGGCGCTCTCAGGATTTTTAATTCCCAAGATATTTGTATTTTTATTGACGGATATTTCTACGCCGGCGCTTTCAGGATTTTTGAATCCCAAGCTTTTCTCAATATTTTCCACAAATAATGAATCTGTGTTTTCGCTACTTTTATCATCAAAATATTTTTTTTAAATAAATTCTTTTAACGGAAGAATACTATTTTTTTCAATTAAACTTATTTCATTTTTTTCCTCATTATCATAATATTTTAACTTTTCTGTTTTCCCTTTATATTCCAAGACTCCTTTTTCTATATTTATTATAGCTCAAATTTTTCTTAATCAATTGAATCCAATTAGAAGATCAGACTCTAATCCTTCGATTTCATAAAATAGTTGTCTTGTTTTATATATATTTATAATATGGTAATACTTAATAATTGAATACCCGTAAACTGTATTTATCTTTTTGTATATTGATAACTCATTTTTATTTTCAAAAATTCCCTTTTTTATATAACAAGCAGAGGAGCCACTGCACCCAAAAAAAAATCATCATAGAACCTATACGATTGTTACATGAATTCTATAGTCTTGAGTATGAAAAATAAGATGCTTAGAAGTTCCAGTACTGAGAATGTGGTGTTAAACAATACCATAAGAGCTGCCACCTCTTAAGTGGCAACCCTATTAAGCAACACTTAAACTATTGTCATTTATCTCTATCGATTGTTGATTTTCGATTGTCAATGATAATCGAGTAGGCCCTGGAAATCTCTATTTAAGGGCATGGGCAAACGCTCGACAATTCAGTCGCCTCTCTGAGGTCCGACCATTAAGGTCTCCTCAACAATTTATTTTATTTTATTTAAACTGACCTGAGTTTTGCTTGGCATGTGCTTGTCCATATTTTCCTTTTCATTTTTTTGTTAGGAATATTTATTTTTCGTTTATTTTGTTTATTATTTTTGAATTATTTATATTCTTTGTTTACCACGTGAGGTGATTGGCCTTCTTGGCCTCCTTATCGTATTGGATTAATATTTTTCTTTTATTTCGTTTCTTTTTGAATTATTTATATTTAATTTGCATATGGTATTGCTTGCTTGGCAAACTGTTTCTTGCTCCTTATCGGACAATATCATTCGGTACAGAGTCCTCGATATTCATTTCGCTTTACTTCTATCGTTTTCGTTTATTTTTTTATAAGTATTTATATTTATATTGCATATATGGTTTTGTGTTCGAGCCGGATGCGTCATGCAAACGGACCCGTTTAATTAATTTCAATATCTTGCCTCGCATTTGCTTAATTTATTTTGAACCTTTTTCTTTTTTTTTTTTTTATTTGTTTGTTGGTACTATTTTTGTGGCTTTTTTGGAACTCATGGCTTGCACCCGTTGCCTGAGGTTTAAGGGCTGTTGGCTTCATGGCCACTTTTCAACATAAGTATACTCTGGCGTCGCCCCTCGCTGTCTGTTCGTTATTTACTTGGCCTGTCTGCTGCAAAGTGGGCGTTGCCGTCGCATCGCCGGTCCACACATCACTGGGATCCAGGGATCCGCGGACACGGGAATCCGCAGGATCCATCCATTGGCTTGCTGCCGCGATCGTATCAACCCTTCACAGCCGTCGCGGGTCGACGGCGACGTCGCCCACGTCAGCGCTAAAAATAATAGGCCGCCTGTGTGCATACAAATGAGTCCCAGGGCAGGAAAGAGGTGGCACTGAGAGAAATAAATTGAAAAAATTTGAAAAGAAACGTAATTATTATATAGGGTACATTAAAAAATTGGATTTATTATATAAAGTTTCAGGGCCTAAAAATCGTGGGATTTTAAATTTAATCATAACAGATATGCCATTAAGTTCCGCTTTTAAATTATTAAATAAATAAATTATAAATCTTAAAATAAATTAAGATATGACCAAGCTTAGTGCATTTTTTTCGCGTGCTTTTCGCTGGTTCGGGGAGGGAGGGCTTGGAGTTTTAAGATTGGAACTAAAATGTGTATAAGCAAATCGATAGCAGTATCGATAAACAATTAAAATGCGATAAATGGCGGTTCTAATTCGATCATAAACAAAAATAGCGCAAACAAATAAAAAAAAAATCGGGTCTATTTCGGGCTTTTACGGGCCGGGCTTTTTAAGCAAAAAGGCCCGGGCCCGCTCCGGGCCTGTGTAAGCCGGCGGGCCACGAAAAAAAGTCCGGCCCGCGCCCAGCCTTACAGTGTACCCTATGGGTACCGGGTATATAAAATACAATGGACTACAATTTTATTATTTTATGTGGTTGTATTACTTTAAAAATAATATTATTTAGAAGTTTATGTTTGCGACACAACTGTGTTTGATCTAGGCATATAGTCGAGTCTTGACTTCCGTATGAGAACCCCTCAATATTATTTATAGTTTAAAAAAATAAATTGTTATATATTCAATATTGCTTAAATTTAAGCGTGAATTATTAGACCATTTTAGTTCACGCATTGCTTGACATTTTTTAAGGTCGCGAATAACCTAAATAGTCAAGTCCATCCATCACCTACATTTTAGGCCATAATTGGCGCACTTTTTAGGTAATTTTTCCTAAAATTTTAGATCATTTTTTGCACTTTTTAGGTAATGCGTTTTTCTGGGTGTATGTATTATTTCAAATTGCCTTTTAGTGTAAAGCACAATCGTTTAGGTACCGAGTATCTCAAAGTCGAGCACACTCGACTTTAGATTTCTTACTTGTTTTGCTTATATTTAGAGATTTGTATTACCTATAGAAGGATAAGGTTTGTTTCTCCACAAAATACCCATTTTATAGATTTTGTTTAGAAAATTATTGCAGGCTTATTTCACGTATTATTGTATTAAACTACAACATATGAAGAATTATTTTCAAAAAAAAAAAAAAATGCGTGTTCCGCGATACATGGTGAATTTCTGCTAGCGTATATCGACCGTTTTGTCTGGTCTCACAGAATATATTGGTTTTGGCTGAAGGCTTGCCATAATTTTCAGCAACTATACTGCACAAAAACAAACTAAATAAACAAAATATATAGGTTTTCGGTGGCATGGGTTTTCCGCCGCGAAATTGTGTAATTATTATGATTTAACTAAATCTATGTACACGAGCGGGTGTAATAATCAGTGTAAGGGCTTTCATTTTAATTTCTGCAGGAGTGTTTGCACGAGGACTTCGGGAATTTATAATTTTGTACTGCGAATTCCGGCCATTGTTATTGTTTACCATTTAAATAAGTCTGACCGAAGTCGCACTACGAAAAAAATTCGAACCAAAAAAGACATATAGTTGTCTCTTTCAAGGTTCTAATGAAGTAGCTAATTAATTGTGCCCTGTATCATAGCCGTATTATCAATTTAATACTGCAAAAGTATAAATTTTATACCCATCTGCACCATTATTTCATAATAATCACTAACGCGAAAAACAGAAAAGTACTAAATTCCTTCTAACGCGATATGTTATCGAATTTTCGATGTAGGTTCGTATAAAAATATTACTCAAAAATACACAATTGAAACTATAGAGTATAAAAACTAAACTTTAGAGTATACATGTGATATTTTGAAGGATAAAATCTATACTAAACTCGTTATGTTGCTTGTGTATACTATTAAGACAACGCAAAGAAAGGTTAAACTCTTGTTTTTATTTTTGGGTGTAAAATCTTAAAATCTTTAACTGCTTCTTGGTTTTTCGGTACATCCTATTTAAATAAGGCTGTTACTGTTTCATCTGGTTCCCTTTTTTGAGCTTGAGATTGCTCTCTATTTTGATTTGTGCGATAGTAATTTGAACGATTATTATTTTAATATTAATTATTATTATATCTTTCTGGAATATTTTTTGCCTGCCAACTATTATTTGTCTGCCAATTATTATTCGGCTGCCGGTTGTTATTAGGTTTATTCTGGAGTTGAATCAATGGATCAACATCCATTGGCTCGACGGCTTGTTCCAATTCGGTTTTACGACTAATTCAGGTTCATACATAACTTTTCCTCCAATTATATGGGTGTATTGGTCCCTGAGCAGTGATTAACTTTGTCTACTGCTAATTGGCTATTACGCTCGCATACCGGCGCGCGGTGTCAGTTATGTATCTAAAATATTTTGCAGTGTAATTTAGTTTTCATATTTTGTTTTGTCTGCTCGTTCGCATGTCGAGACCCCCCGCTTATCATTAACTTAGCAACCGTGCAAAAAGCTTTTAATCTGCAGTTCTACGGTTATTTGGCAACGTGGCGCCAACCTCAGAAAGCTTTTTCGCTATAATCAAGTACAGTAGAAGGTTAAGTTTAGTTCTTAAGATGATGTCAAGCTGCACGCATTAATCCACGCTTAATATAATAATAATAATGAGACAATAAATGAAATCAAAACTTCAACTTATATAAACTGAATCTACAATTTTTTTTATTAAAACCAAACAATACAAAATATATAAAAAAATACGAAACCAATCAAAAATCTTTAAAAAATTAATAAAACTCAAAACGCTACCCTGGGTTTCTGAAAAAATGTAAATCAGATTATATCATGCCCAAGTCTGAAGGAAAATCAGAAGGGTTTCAGCTAAAGAAATTAATGAATTAAAGATCCGCAAAAAGATCCTCGTGATTTTTCTTATCGTAAAAGCAATCGCAAACACGTGGAATTCCACGGCACGATAAGGACAAAATTCGCAAATAAAATTTATAACAAAAATAAGCTAGCTGAATAAAAGTTTAAATAGCGAATTAAAATAATAAAACACAAACCTACAAGAGAAGGATGGCTGAACCAGTACTAACTGACCAAGCGTTATCGCAATGCCTAACACAAACCTGGCAAATTCCTCCATTTGATGGCGATACCCTCTATACGGTCTTATTAATCAAAAGAGTCGAGCAGCAGCTTGGATTTTACTCGACCACTCTCCTAATCCAGACGAGCATCTTTTATGGCACTGTCGAGACTGTCCTCATCGTTGGACCGGCTCAACATCTGCTTATGAGATCAACCCCGCGGAACTGGACAGAATTGAAAGACTATTTAATCGGAGAGTACAATACACAAATACCTATTCCTTAATTTCTCATAGATATTTATAAAACGAAATACTTTGGCAGCCTAAGAAAAATTGTTGATGAGTTAGAATGGGAATCGTCTTTAGATATTACATTTAGATGGACACGCAAATAATAGATATATTTTCTCAGAAACAATGAATTTAGCTATTAAGGAAACTATCCGAAAGGAATTACCAGACAGAATTTGTATGTTAGTTTGTATTAAATTTTATTTGATATTAGTTCACTCAGTAAATTAAGACGTGTTGTTAACGAGCTAGGAATCTATAAAAATTGTAAGAACATAAATTATAACCAAAATTTTCAAACTAAAAAATATTATAATTCTCAAATTTGGTACAGTATGATGGAAATGATCAATACTCAGGTGGCCCCCATCGCAATTCCAATTATCTAGTATATCAAAATTCTTATCATAATTTAAATAATAATATTTCATATTCAAAACCAGAGCGTGTTCAAAAACCAATCTAGACAAGAGAGAAATCAACTATTTGATACTATTAGATTCCAACAAATTAACTATAGAAATTATATACCATAGAAGAAGAAAGCTACAACCAGAAACGAAAACGTAAGTCAGACTCAGGTGAACCAATAGATAGTTCAGAAAATGTTCAAGAACAGGCCTCGGTAGATCAAAGAATTCCACTATTAAATTAAAAATAAACAATATATACTACAATTGTCTTATAGACACGGGATCTAGTATTAGTTTAAGTAAGCCAGATATAATACAAAATTCTCCCCTGCACGAAACAAAGCCTAAGGTAATATTTATGATGATAGGAAATATAACGTTAAACAAAGTAAAAATAATAAATGCTTATCCATTGACTGGTAAGCCTGGAAAATTGAAGCTTATTGTCCACGACTTTTCAACTAGTTATGATATTTTGATAGGGAGAGATATATAAGAAATAACAGAAGCCCACATAAACTTTAAAGAAGAATACGTTAAATTAAATAACTTTACTTTTTATTTCACTTCTAAAAACAGAGATATAACTGAAAACATATTATTAGAAAATAGAGATGAAGTAATAAATAAGCGAGCGATAGTTAATGGGAACGTCAAAAATTTTGACAAAAGCCCAAATGATAATGATTTCAATTATGCTCTTAATGAGGAATTACATTTTTCTAATAACATCCGAATCGATCATTTAAATAAGGAAGAAAGAATGCAATAACAAATTTAATAAAAAACAATTAAAAAGCTACAGTCGACTGTGCTCGACTGTGAGATACCCAGTACCTAAACGTTTGCGCCTCACACTAAAAGGCAATTTAAAATTGTACATACATAATAATAGTCTATTTCAATACTTCTTAAAATAAACCGCCTCTCGAATTAGCTCACGACCTAAAAAATTTAATGTCATACTTAAATATGAATGATACATTTTATAGGAACACATAAAAACCCGCTCGATCCGCTTCAAAAAATGAATTATGTTATTTTTTGTCATTTCTTGCTATATTTTTTGTCATTTCTTCTGCAGTTGGTGCCATTATATCGCACGGCCAAGGCTCGAATGCGGCACCTGTCGGCTACAGCTTGCAACAGTAGTGCCTTAGGGCGGTGTGTTAAAATTCTAACCTTATTGCTAGTATCTCCCATGTTTATTAGCCTATTTTACTGAAATTTTCAGGAAACGTCCATTTTATTTTATTTATTTATTGTTTCTATTAACGTTAACCCGAAAATAACAAGTATAGCTTCTTTAACGTTTTTTATAATTTTTCAGGGCAGAAGTGGGCGGGACCAAATTTTAATACAAACTTGATCTGCATGCAACAGATTCCAATGTTGTCACCAAATTTAGTAACTCTAGCTCTTATAGTTTTTGAAATCTGTTGTTCACACGGACGGACAGACGGACATGGCTAAATCGACTCGGCTGGTGATGCTGATCAAGAATATATATAATTTATGGGGTCGGAGATGCCTCCTTCTGCCTGATACATACATTCTCGGTTGGCACTAACTCATAATACCCCTGTACCCTATGGGTACCGGGTATAATTATACTGACTTACAATTTATTGAAAGTGACAATTTGACCTTCACACATATCATAAAACATATAATACAAACAAAACATGAGAGTCCAATGTATTAAAAACCATAAAGATATCCATATATTTATAGGGATAAAGTTAATAGACAAATTGAAGATATGATGAGGAAATAATCTTCTCCGTATTGTAGTCCTATATGGATAATCCCAAAAAAGATGATATTTCAGGGATAAAGAAATTTCACCTTGTAATTGATTATAGAAATTTGAACTTTATTACGATCGACGATAAATTCCCAATTCCCAATATTGATGAAATATTGGATAAATTAAGAACATGCCAATATTTCACGACTCTTGATCCCGCCAAAGGATTTCATCATATTGAAATGGAGCCAGAGTCTATCGAAAAGACAGCCTTTTCAAAACAAACTGGGCATTACGAATATACCCGAATGCCGTTTGGGTTAAAAAATGCGCCCGCTACTTTCCAACAATGTATGAACGAGATTTTAAAAGATTTAATTGGCTCTCATTGCTTAGTTTATCTTGACGACATTGTCATTTTCTCGACATCATTGCAAAAGTATATTCTGTCTATAGGAAAAGTTTTCAGAAAAATTTAAAGTAACAATTAGATAAGTGTGAATTTTTAAAACGAGAAACTAAGTTTTTGCGACATTAAATTACACCTACTGGTATTAAACCTAATCCATGTAAAATAAAAGCTATCATAGAATACCCAATTCCAAAAACAGAAAAGCAAATAAAATCGTTTTTTGGTTTATGTGGCTTTTACAGAAACTTAATTAAAAATTTTGCAAAAGTCGCTAAACCTATGACTACAAATTAAAAAAAGGGAAATGTTATAGACATAAATAGTGCTGAATATAAAAACGTACTTAGCAAATTAAAAATCTTTTTATCTAGTGATCATATTATTATTTATCCCGTCTTTAGTAAAAAATGTACGCTCGTGACAGATGCCAGTGATTTTGCGATAGGTGCTGTTTTGTCTCAAGCCAAAAACCCTATTTGACTTGCAAGTCGAATTCTAAACGAGCACGAATGTAAATACTCAGTTATAGAACAAGAACTTTTGGCAATTGTGTGGGCTACAAAATATTTCCGTTGTTATCTCTATGGAAGAAAGTTTAAAGTCCTTTCCGATCACAGACCTTTAGTTTGGCTACACAATGTGAAAAAGCACAATATGAAATTGCAAAGGTGGAAAATAAAACTGAACGAATACGACTTTACAATCGGGCACATTAAAGGAAAACAGAATTTTGTATCCGTTGCTCTCTTTAGAGTAAATAACAGCGACTGTAATGAGCAAGATTCTGATGCCAATTTCATGAACAGCGAAGGAACAGATTTTATTGTTGCAGGCGATTTAGACTCGATAAAAGCAACAATTCACAGTGCAGATGAAGATGGATTTTTGGGAATTCCAATTACTGAACGACCCCTTAATATCTATAGAAGACAAATTATTTTCATTAAAAATAGTGACGAAAAAGTCGAAGTAGAAAAAATATTTAATCGTTCTATAAATAAAATTTACTATACGAATATGACAAGTGAAACAGCAAAGAACATAATATTATAATCTATTTGTGGCAAAACCACAATCATATTATTTAAAAATACGGTTGATTTTGTGTTATTTCAAAATGAGTACATGAATATTACACTAGTTTACACTCAAAATGCTCCAAGCCTGTTGATGCGAAATTCTGGTAGAGTTGAATCCCCAGATCACGAAAATTTCTGCAATTTTTCTTTTTATGGATACGTTTTTTTTAAAAAGATTTTTTAAAGTTTTACACAAAAATAATCTTCTCGTTTTACGTTTATCATTTCATAGCTCGAGTTGTAGCCAAGCAATTTACCTGGATAAGTACTTTGTGTGCTATAGCTCGATAAACTTGAAAAAAGTGGAAATTTCAATCCGTTAACTCAAATGTTAACATGCTGCTAGCATCCTAAAAACTCGGAAAAAATCCGTTGGTAAATCAAAGCGTGTTTTTTTATAAAATGGATCGCCCAAAGTATCAAACAGGCCTATAACACTAGAAATCCGTTGAAGAATAGATTTATCGTGGATTTTAAAAGTTAAGTAAAATGAACATTTTTTTCAAATTTTTGGTCAGATGCCTACTAAGATTAAAGGTACAGTGTTGGACAACGCCTTTAGATGGCCTGTTAACTATGCTAGATGTGATGAACAGTCGGAATTAGCTATCAAAAAAAGCACACTTTTGTTAAATAATCAAAAATTTTCAAAATTAAGTTGAAGTTAGATAAAAATTAACCTATCGCCTTTATATACATTTTATTATAAATAAAAATTAGGACTGCGCTGATAAAAGTTTGAAACTGAAAGCTGCATCAGATTACTATTTCTCTTTAATTCAAATGCATTACAATATTTAAAAAAAAATATTTGACAAAAGTCCTTACATGAAAAGAATAAAGGAAAAAATTAAACCGTCCTGTATACTCGCCACTGAAAAGTCTAGCATTTATTCAAATTGGTGTTCGGAATCTCAAGTCGACTCGTAAGTCTTCATTAAAGAGTCCATTGCAATTGCAATGGCCTTCTCGTGGTGTTCCGTGGATACCGATTAAAATACATACATATATTACATACATACACCTGTGTTTACAACAATATTAACAAATATTGGTACAATTAATATTATTAAATTATTTTCATTAAAATATTATTTAAATAAAAAATAAAGATTTGTATATTGTTCAATTTACCTTTACAAAAATATAAAAAGTATTTTAGAAATTTTAATCTAAATTAATTTGTTTTAAGTTTTGAAAAAGTCTAAAAACTACTGTTTAACACAGGTGTATATATGTATATGTGTGTATATTTATCGGTAACTAATTCGAGCAGCGACTTTTAAATAAAGAAAATATTTAAAAAAACAAACATACATAAATATATGTATATATAACTAGATCATTAAATAACAACAATAAACCAAATTCATAACAAGTGTCCGGAAAAAAATATCAATAAAAAATGTAAACAAAACAAAGCCAATCAGCTGTTTTTGTTTCTGCCCGCTCCCCTAAAAAGCAATCGTCGGTAGGGTATGCAGGCACCATCCGCTCGCATAACAACAATAACAGCTGACATGGCTAGATCGACTCGGCTGGTGATGCTGATGAAGAATATATATACTTTATGGGGTCGGAGATGCCTCCTTCACTGCGTTGCTAATATCATGGCAAAATTATGATACCCTCTGCAAGGATATAACAATCCACATCCGGAGCAGGCGATGCTGCTCCTTAATAACATAAACAATTCTTGCAATGACTAAGTCCCGCTCCCTGAGTGGCACTCTTACTCTCAAATTATTATGTCCAATCAATATCCCAAGCGGGCGATCTCGCTCCCAAACTTATGTTCAATCAATATCCCAAACGGGCGATCTCGCTCCCAAACTAATGTAAGCAAAGGGCAGCACAAGTAAAATGTTTGTCACAAGAATTTAGTCTTAAGCTGAGATCAATCGAATAAAGACGTAAAACTAATTCTTCGTTTATTTATTCACCTTGGCGTTGTCCTTAGTCTACTGACGGGACATTAGTTTGACTCAATAAAATATAAACATTCACCTATATATATATATATATATATATATATGGAGCAGACGATATCGGATCACTATATCCTATAGTTGCCATAGAAATAATGGCGAAATTAATGTACAAAATTTTTATAAATTTTAAGATATAGCGGTTTTTTACCGATTTATATCTACGGTTTTTAATTTTATTAATATCGAACTACTATATCATATAGCCATAGAGGCGATCGGTCGATTTATATGAAAATTTAAAATTATATAAAAAAAAATTTTATAAAAAATTTAAAGGTTTGTAAGACACCTATATAATGAAACATCGGTTGGCTAAATTGGTTGTTTACTCCTCGAGATATAAAATTAACCACAAAAAGAAAGCAGATTTTTATCTTGTAAAACTTAAAAAAAAAACTTTAAAAAAAATATATATTCATATAAAAAAATTTAATGACATTTTTGTGATCTAAATTTCCATCTCTACCAGAAGTTCACATCAACGGGCTTGGAGTAATTTTTTTGTTGTTTTTTTTGTAAACTGGTGTTATTGGTCCAAATTTGCCGATTTTCGTTGTTTTTAAAGATTTTGAAATAAAACAAGATCCATTATTCCTTATATATGTAGTTTTTAAAGATTTCCGATTAAAACGATATATATGATTCCTTATTTTTATTTTTATTTTTATTATTATCTGGAAAAATGTGAAAACTTTGGCTTGCCAAAGTTAGCTTCCTATCTTGTTTGTACTCAAAGTGAGGAAAAATACTTGAACTTAAAAATTTAGGTCAATTCGAAGTCAAATCGCGGCTTCTCAATTTTAGGACACCAGAGTTACATATGTGTATATTTTAACTTAATCACAATTGGATATCTTAAGTGCGTTTTCTCATTTTAATAAGTACGCTGCAGATGTTATGGCCAAATTAATATCTAACGGAGAAAAGAAAAGAAAGAGCTAGAGTTACCAAATTTGGTGACAACATTGGAAACTGTTTCACGCAGATCAAGATTGTTTTAAAATTTGGCCACGCCCATTGGCGCCCTCAAAAATAAAAAAAAACGTTAAACAAGCTTTTCTCGTTATTTTCGGCTTAAAGTTAATAGATACAATAAAGAAATAAAATAGAGCGGACGTTTCCTGAAAGTTTCAGTATAATCGGATGGTAAACATGGGAGATATTAGCAATAAGGTTAGAATTTTAACACACCGCCCTAAGGCACTGCTGTTGCAAGCTGTAGCCGACAGGTGCCGCATTCGAGCCTTGGCCGTGCGATATAATGGCGCCAACTGCAGAAGAAATGGCAAAAAAATATATCAAGAAATGACAAAAAATAACATAATTCATTTTTTGACGCCGATCGAGCGGGTTTTTATGTGTTCCTATAAAATGTGTCATTCATATTTAAGTATGACATTAAATTGTCTAGGTCGGGAGCTAATTCGAGAGACGATTTATTTTAAGAAGTATCGAAGTAGACTATTATAATTTATGTACAATTTTAAATTTCCTTTTAGTGTGAAGCGCAAACGTTTAGGTACCGGGTATCTCACAGTCGAGCACAGTCGACTGTAGCTTTCTTACTTGTTCCTTTTGAATACATTCGTCTTCAGTATGTGTATAATAAATAGCCTTTGGGAGTTACTAGAATATACATTTAAAAGCCTTGTATTTTACTGTTTCACACTCGCAATCGCCTTAGATGTTTAGACTTAAATTTAATGGTACGATTCGCTCCTCTGATATTATTGTATGTCCTTTCAATTTACGCTCTACGCTTTGGGTATCGAGTATCTCTCAGTCGAACTCACCCGACTCGATTTTTGTCTGTTTTAATGCCAGTCGCATAATTGCTTTAACCATCACTCAATATCTATCATTATTACCCATCGGACAAAGTAGGAATAAGTGGTGGGGCCCTTACTAGAGTCTCCAAGTAGAGCCGAGCTCTTTTTTGATCTCCCATGGGACAAACTTTTACTTCGATTTGCCGCCAGGCTGGCTTTTGACTCGACTTTCAAACGATGAGTATGCCCTCTGACCCTACCCCGACTCTCCTCCACAATTTCCCCATCTCCTTTGATTGTGTGTTCATTTTTATTAATATGGCCCAAGATTTTTATAGCTTCAACCACCTAGAAGACGACAGACGACAATTTTGGACAAATTATTTTCGCAAAGTTTTTCCTTCTTTTTATTTGGCTTCACTTCAGTTACCGTTCCCTTAATAATAACCTGTAGTCCGAAATCTTATAGCTTTAAAGCTTTAAGCTAAATTTGGCTTCTAAGTAAGAAGGTAAAAGAATCGATTAACAAATTACCTATTTTTCTTAGGTTTCACACTAAATAATACTCAGAAATATTTTTTTGTGTCACTATATGGACAAGATACCTCAGATCCTGACAGGGTATTCGGTGATTTTGCTGGGTATTCGGTAATCGACAAAGATGTTTGCGCCAAGATAATCACCTTTGATGGTTGCCCAAAAGGAATATAAGTGCAAAGGCAACTTTTCTAACATGAGAAATTTAAAAAGTTTAACCTGAAATTCGAATTAATAATATGCCTTGATGTTTTCTTCGTTTAGGTGCTGAAAAGGGGCGGAGAATGCAAACGACAAATAGATGCCAAGCACTTTAGTCATCAATTCTTCTAACTCCCGCCGCAACTTCCGTTTCCGCACTTCTGCTCATTTTTCGCGTTTTCGCAGTCATTTTAAGCCAGATCTTAACTGCTTTCCCGTGAGCCATTATCTCTTCATTAGCAACTTTTATGCTCGTCGATTTGTCGGCTTTTAATTAGAAAGAACCCGCAACAAGCTAAACAGAATTTTAAACTTTTCATGGGCCTTACGAACATAAATATGATTTGATTGTTCGACGAGGAAAAGAACGATGTAAACGATTTTACGATTATATTTTTGGTTTTAAGGATTGCAATGAAATCTTACAGTGGTAGGTCAATGGAAATTGTAAATGCAAATATTAGCTGGGAGCTCAGGTAGTTATCACCACTGTTTCCCAGCAAAATGTACTTAACTTGGAAACCAACTTACGTGTTTTGTCTCTCTTAGTTTCTAATATCTTACTAGTTGTTCTCATAAATCCAAGGAGTAATCACAATTCTGTAAGTTTTTGTCATATATATTGGTAAACGAATATATGTCGTCTTATGTTATGCTGAATTGCCTAAGATTATTGTTTACAATTATTCGTTTAGCCCACTGTGGTGCTTAGACATCGATTACGCATGGCTGATTATCTTGCGAGGCAGGACCCAATGCCTTCCGTTTCGCATACCAGCGGGACCATTATTTCTGTTACATTTTCCCCCACATCTGCTTTTATTTTAATTAAGTCAAAGTGCAACGGTGGGCTGTGGATTTTTCGAATGTTTTTCAGGAGTCTACTAATTTCCTTTGCCAAACGGGGGTCAGGGCAGGGGCTCCACTTGAAAGGAAACAGACAAACGAGAAGCGAGTTTAAAACTGGAAACTCAATTAGGTTGCATGCGAGGGCTCTTCGCTGCTTTGTTAAACACATGAAGCATGAAGCTCTTTTCTTTTTTCTGGGATGGGGATACCAAAATCACAGCGACAACAGAAAGTACACGCGAAGTACAACAATTACACGAACAGGGGCAGGAGCAGGCGTCTGGAGGCGACAAAACTAAATACCCAGCAAGTGGAAAGTGGAGAGTGGAAAACGGAAACGGAAATGGCACACAGTAAGAGAGAGATGACTGGAAGTGCTGTATACGTTATATGTGTATGTGTGAGCCACTAGTAATTCATAGAAATAACCTCCTGTTGAACAGAGAAAAATTTAATATTTTTAATTTTAAAAAATTAACTACGACTTTATATACAGTATATTGTTTTCTATTGCCAGCAGCTATATGTATTCATTTTGGTTGCAATATGTAGTGGCCAACGCTTAATAAACTTAAACTAAATGATTTTTCTGCAGTGGATACCTCATCGCATTCATGACCATGTCAGCATTTTTAACTTTCGCATGTTTTAAAAACGAAAGCCGGGAGTAAGGCGAAGACAAACGAGTCCGGGACATGCCAGGCTTTTGGCCTAAACTGGAACTGAGCCACTACAATGCCACAATATCATCGCACCCTCTCTTATTCCAGTGCCCTAGAACTGCCTAGTAGTCTCTATTGGCGCTTTGTCAGTTCTGGCCTGTTCAACGCTTGCCAAAAGCAGAGCTCTTCAATTCAATTCAACTGCACCATGTTCATTGTTTATTTTTCATTTAATTTTTCACTATTTTTCTCCACTGCTTCCTATAGCTGTCTCTGTTTTTTTTTCATCTTCGAGCATAGGGTGTGGTTCTATTTGCCACTCATGAAATACCCTGCATCTGTTCTACAAATGTATGTTCACATCAGTAAATGAATGAAAAATATAACTCTCAAAATACTAAGCTATCCTAAATACAAATCTAAGAAAAGTATAATAGTAGTAAGTAAATGAGAAAATTAGGTCTATTCAGGTTTTAGGTATTCTAAAAAGAAATCGGTCTCTAAGTTATTAATGTAGTTTATGTGTAATAAACATTTTCTAAAATATTATATTTTACAATTCTTATATAATATATATATATATATATATATCTTAAATAAAAAATAAATAAAATATATAATTATTAGTTTATAACTTCAGCTTAAGAAAAAAATAATTTTATTTTATTCAACTGATAGTTACAAAAAGTTATTTGCTTATTTGTGAAAATCACCAACCTATTATATTGAGGTCTCAAACCTAACTTATTTTGTGTTTGGATTTACTTGAAGATCAAGCCTTTGACTTAAGCTTTTCTAGTTTTGAATGAGTAGTGAATTTATTCTGAGTGAGCTTTTACTTAAGTGAATTAAAAATAGAAGAATTTAAATAGGAGTTTCCTGTTTGCGAGCCGAACTATGCTCAATGATATACAAATAATTCAACCAGTTTCGAGCTATTTAATAAAATTAAAGTATTCCCAGGACTCTTAAAAGATATTTGTATACGCAACGACAGACAAACGGACAAACGGACAGACAGACAAACAACGGAACAAAGGTTTTCAGTTCAGTATGGCCGTTAAACTCTTGTCTATTGAACGAAATATTGCATCGGGTTGATTGAAGTGTCGTTCGACGCATATCTAAATATTATATTATGCTCCACCGGTCCCAACAGCTCAAATTTTCAAAATTTGCATTTTCGCACTTTCACTCCCATTTCTCCTGAACTAATGAGTTTAAAAAATCATAGTATGCAGATTTCAGAAGCCTAACAATATCTTTGGATCAAGATATAAATGGTTCTGATCTGACCACCGTAGCAGATTTTCAATTGAACGGTTCTATATAAAAAAAAAACATCAACTTAAATTCAAGACAAACCAACATACATATATACATTTTAATACACTTGCAGAGGGTATTATAATTTTGACCAGATGTTTGCAACGCAGTGAAGGAGGCATCTCCGACCCCATAAAGTATATATTTTCTTGATCAGCATCACCAGCCGAGTCGATCTAGTAATGTCCGTCTGTCTGTCTGTCCGTCTGTTCGTCTGTCGGTTTCTACGCGAACTAGTCTCTCAGTTTTAGAGCTATCGAGCTGAAATTTTCAGCATAGTCTAAATTCTTTAGCACGCAGTGTATTTGTCGGAACGGCCGAAATCGATCTACTATATTCTATAGCTGCCATAGGAATGATGGCGAAATTAATGTTAACAAAATTGTAACTTCTCTGATTTTAAGCGTATTTCTATAAATTTTGAGATATAGCAGTTTTTTATGGTTCTAGAATTAAGGTTTTAATTTTTTAAGATTGGATAACTATATCATATAGCTGCCATAGAAGCGATCGATCGATTTATATGAAAATGTAAAATTCTACATGTAAAATGTAAAACTTACAAAATTCGATATTATTTCAACATTACTAAAATGGTTCGATTTTCAATGATCCAATTGCAGACTGCAAGGGTATACCAACTTCGGTTTACCGAAGTTAGCTTTCTTTCGCGATTTATATTCAAATTTAATATGATCAAATTTAATTTTTGTTTTTTCATACCTCAGAGCGAAACCCATTTAATCAAAATATTAAACATTTAAATTAAATATGTTGCAAATTAAAATCCCCACTTTAACTAATTGTGACCGAATGTGAGATACCCGGTTACCAAAGCATTGTGCATGAAATTAATTAAATAAAGACAAATGTTGCTAAAAACATGGTGACCAAAATTCTAAAATCTAAGAAATCTAGAATCTAAGAAACGGCGCAAGCGGCGCGACCGCAACGTAAAAAAAAGAGAGTGTCGCTGACCGATAAGCACTGTGAGGGAGAACGAGACGCAGTAAAAAAAGAATAGGAAAACTAAAAATTAAAAAACTGTACATTCAATTACTAAATCAATACACATAATATAATTATTTGGCTTATTAGGTAATTATACAGAGGTGGTCAAAAGAATATACACAATTCTTATTGGTAAGTTCGAGTAATTTGGGTAAATACTTTTGACCACCTCTGTATATACTAATTAAGATTTAGATTTTGTGCAAATATTTTCTGATGGTATATTATGATTTGTGTACACTTCTGTTCATACAGTGCTTACCAGAATTATAAGACACCTTGCAAATTTTAGTTTCGACCCTCGTAGGAGAATAGGAAAGCATAATACAACAAAACAAAAAATACAGAATAAAAGATTAATAAATTCTGCTTAAAAGCTAATGTTCTGATCTCTGATTGCATCTCGCGTTTTAAAGGAGCGGTAAAAGAGCGATTCGATTCTTGTCATGCCTTAAAAACTTATCATAATTATAAGACACAATACAATTATTGCGGCTGAAGAGAAAGATTTGTTTTCAAATAATTTTTTTTTTTTTTTTTTGTTAACAATTTAATGAATCTGTCATAAAATGCAGCGTGAAAGTTTGTTATTCGACGAGGAAAAGGGAAAAATAAATGCAAAAAATCGCGAAAAGCGAAAAATTTTAATAGGCCAGATAAATATGGTGTGGAGCACACCTCTGGAATAAAACCACTACCTATATAAAATACATTTAGCTTAAATAGATTTTTGTATCGGAAATGAGAATAATTACATCTTAAAAAGGATATTATCATGTTATATTTTTTTTTATACCCTTGCAGAGGGTATTATAATTTTGCCATGATATTTGCAACGCAGTGAAGGAGGCATCTCCGACCCCATAAAGTATATGTATTCTTGATCAGCATCACCAGCCGTGTCGATCTAGCCACGTCTGTCTGTCCGTCTGTCGGTTTCTACGCGAACTAGTCTCTCAGTTTTCGAGCTATCGAGCTGAAAATTTCATTAAGATCAGACAACTATATCATATAGCTGCCATAGAAGCGATCGGTCGATTTATATGAAAATGTAAAATTCTACATGTAAAATGTGTAGGTAAATGATAAACAAATTTTCAAACTTGGATATGTTTAATTTTTATCCAAATGGATCAATTTTTATTGATCCACTTGCAGACTGCAAGGGTATTGGTGCTCTGTTTTCTTCGTAATTTCTCTGGTAGACACCTATTGCATTTTTTAAGGAAGGCATTATACCCTTGCAGAGGGTATTATAATTTTTCCATGATATTTGCAATGCAGTAGATTTTAGAAAAATAATAAAATTAACCCTACAAAAATATATTTATGATGCCTTGCCATGATTTAAAGGTGCCTTGCCTTAAATTCATTAAACTTAAACTTTTTCTTATTTTGAAAATTCTTTTCTTATTTTAATGGCGATTTTTCTAAAAAATATAAAAATATTTGTATAAGTGTTATTGGGTCACGTAAATTTAAGTATTATGCATTAAGTAAATTAAATAAATGAACTTACAAAACAAAAATTGATACTGACATTATTAAGTAAATAAAAAAAGTTTATTTGGGATTTTATGAGGATTTTGAACCTTTTCCGATCTTGCATAATCAGAGTACTTCGACTTACAAGGACGAATATGCAACATTCATGGCTGTAGCTCCTGCGGTGAATGTCATGCTAAATAGTGTTCCATTTTGGCATTTTTCTGAATAGAGAGCTCAAAAAGTGTGTGAGAAGGGAAAAGCATGATGGCATTGAATTCGTCTTCTTATTAACGCAACCATTATTTGGTATTAAATATATTGTATGGTAACACAGTTCGGGTACACTCAAATGTTGTTTTCTTACATGGTTTTGAGATTTCGGACTAAAAGTAATTATATGTTGCCATCCTGATTACATTTATTTTATTTATTTATTTATTGGTAAACACTCTGCTAGACTGCCGAAGTTAACTAGCTTTCTTGTTAAAGTTAGGCTTCCAACCGATCCCACCTACAATCGGCATCGGGCCAAAATGTGTACATGTAGATATCTGCTTATTTGATTGAGTGACAGCAGATGAGTTGCCGAGACGGCCAAGGAGGGCAATATACTGCTCATTTAACGTATCTTTCTGACTTTTGCCCCCACACACACGCTTCCCGGTCATACCCACCCATCGGTGTGTACACACAAACCCGCCTGACAGCTCTGCCCCTCCTTCCGTAGGCATGTCAAATGTCGGGGACATTTCGGCACTGGTGTCAGGACCCAAAGAACAAAAGCCAATTCCCCGAAACTCGTCCAAGAAAGAAACTAAAACAAAAATGGGGTAAATTTCCTTTATGAAGGTTGATGGGAAACCTTGAATACTCTAACCATCTCAAAAGCAATTGTTCCTAAACCCACAAAATTCGCCTTATAACCATTTTATTTAAATATTTTAATAATGGAGTTTAACTTTAGATATTTAAGATATGATTATCATCTCACATGGAAAATATATTTATTGTACTCTTGCCGGGTATTAAATTTTGACCAGAAGTTGGAAACACATATAAGCATCACCAGACAAGTTGATCTAGCCATGTCCAACTATCCGTCTATCTGTTCGTTTGTCGGTCCTTCTGTCCGTTGCTACGCTAACTACTCTGTCAGTTTTTGAACTATCGGTTTGAAACGTTCAGGATATTCATATTTCTATTGCAGTTAGTATAAACATATGTCGAAACGGGCGAAATTGAACCACTATATCTTATAGCTTCAAAAGGGTCGATCAGGAATATGGGATTAATTCTTATATACAATCTTCTTTTTTAATTACAGTACAACATATTAAATTTCTTAAATTTATCTGCAAGGGTATATTAACTTCGGCTTGCCGAAGTTGGCTGCCTTCCTTGTTATACCCTTGTATTACAATTTTGCCAAGATATTTGCAACGCAGTGAAGGAGCCATTTCCGAACCCATAAAGTATATATATTCTTGATCAGCATTACCAGCCGAGTCGATCTAGCCATGTCTGTCTGTCTGTCCGTCTGTCGGTTTCAACGCGAACTAGTCTCTCAGTTTTCGAGCTATCGAGCTGAAAATTTCATTAAGATCAGACAACTATATCATATAGCTGCCTTAGAAGCGATCGGTCGATTTATATGAAAATGTAAAATTCTACATGTAAAATGTGTAGGTAAATGATATACAAATTTACAAACTTGGATATTTTTAATTTTTACCCAAATGGATCAATTTTTATTGATCCAATTGCAGACTGCAAGGGTATTGGTGCTCTGTTTTCTTCGTAATTTTTCTGGTAGACACCTATTGCATTTTTTAACGAAGGCATTATACCCATGCAGAGGGTATTATAATTTTGCCATGATATTTGCAATGCAGTGAAGGAGGCATCTCCGATCTTATAAAGTATATATATTCTTGATCAGCATCCCGAGTCGATCTAACCATGTCCGTCTGTAAGTCCGTCTGTCTGTCTGTCTGCCCGTCTGTCGGTTTCCACTCGAATTAGTCTTTCAGTTTTCGTGCTAAAGTTTTTAGCATAGTCTTAGCTCTTTAGCACGCAGTATATATGTTGGAACGACCGAAATCGGACCACTATATCCTATAGGTGCCATAGGAATGATGGCGAAACAAATTTAAAACAATTGCAACTTCATTGATTTTAAAGGTATTTTCTTTTTAATTACGGTTTAAATTTTATTAAGATCGGGCAACTATATCGGTCGATTATATATGAAAATTTAAAACTCTACATGTTAGATGTAAAATTTCCAAATTTCGACATTACATTACATTTTCAACATTACAAAAATGGATCGATTTCCAATGATCCAATTGCAGACTGCAAGGTCAGTTTACCGAAGTTAGCTTTCTTTTTTGTTTTCTGCCTTCGCAAAATTCTCAGATTTTTTGAAATTCCGTGTCAATCATTATAATGTCATAGCCGCAGCACTATGGTCCATATAACCTATATAACTTGACCAAAACTAAACATGTACGAAAGCTACAGTCGAGAGTACTCGACCGTGAGATACCCGGTACCTAAACTATTGTGTTTTACATTAAAATGCAATTTTAAATAATACATACTATATGATACTACTTCGATACTTCTTTAAAAAAAAATTTTATTCAATTAATACATTTTATATCAGTTGTGTCAATTTTGGGTTATGTAAGTGAATTTTGTTATTTATTGTCATTTCTTGCTCATGCTCTTTCTATTCTGCGTTTTTTCGCAATTTTTTTTTTTTGTCGACAGTCGATCTTGTTTTTCTTTCACACACACTTGCTTGTGCATCCGTATTACAATAAAAATCGTCTTTCCATTAAGAAAATATGGAAGCTATAAGATTTGACAATCTCTGTCAATTACGTAATATACGGCATTGCCTAGATCCCGTTCATAAACCCTGTAAAATACAGTTATTTTTCTTTTTAATTTTACCCGGTACCCATAGGGTACAAGGATATTATAAGTTGGTGCCAACCGAGTATGTATGTAACAGGCAGAAGGAGAAGTCTCCGACCCTATAAAGTATATATATTCTTGATCAGCATCACCAGCCGAGTCAAATTAGCCATGTCCGTCTGTCCGTCTCTCCGTCCGTGTGAAACAACAGATCTCAGAGACTATAAGAGCTAGAGTTACCAAATTTGGTGACAACATTGAAATCTGTTACACGCAGATCAAGTTTGTTTTAAAATTTGGCAACGCCCACTTCCGCCCCCGAAAATCATAAAAAACGATATATAAGCTATAGTCGGCTTAAATAGATGAAATAAATAAGTAGGCATTTGCGGACGTATTTTGAAAATTTGAGTAAAATCGGATGATAAACATGGAAGTTATTAAACAATATATAACAAGTAAGAAAGCTGCAGTCGCTCGACTGTAAGATAATCGGTACCCAAACTTTCACTTCCCGAACAAACACTCTGTCGAATTAGAACAATCGTTAATTAAAACAAGTTACAGTCGAGTGTGACCGACTGTGAGATATCCGGTACCCAAAGCATTGTGAGTGAAATTAAATAGCACATGAACATGGAAAAAGAAAGTGTTGACAAAAGAGAACAAATGCTAGAAACATGTTGAGATACATCCAAAAGTGACAAATGTTGCTAGGAATATGTTGCGCAACCCCCAACAAAGACAAATGTTACTAGGAACAATGTTGCTAGGCAACACGTACAATGAAAATTGCGCTTTTTTAACTATTTAAGCTTAATATTCGAATACTCGACGACGCACCAACACTTACTCGATCGCAGCAAACCAATGAAAGCGATTGGCTCTCCTTCCTTGCTGCACTGTATTCTAAAAATAAAGTAGTTTTTAAGAGCAAAAGTGTTGAAGATATACGAGTATAGGGCGACAACTGCCGCGAATTATATAACCAAGGAGTGTAGCCTAGAGGTCTGAGTGCACTGATAAAAAAGTGGCCTGCTAAAATTAAATAATTGCATATTGAATACTAAGGTTAACTATTTCATATTCAAATGAAGTATAAAACACGTAACGTTAAATACGAAACGTATTCAATTGCATAATTTAAATGAAAAATATTTAAGTCAATGTGATTAATATTAGATTTTAATTGGGAAATATTTAATTTAAATAAAATTATTTTTAAAATTAATATTTTTAGTATTACAGAAAAACATATTAAAATTAAATATTTTCCTACTTATTTCCTGTCATATTATTGAAGTAATCCATATTTAAATTAAATATTAATCAATTTAAAAGTCTTAATAAAATGTAACACGTCATTTTAAATAGGACTTTATTTAATTTAAAGTGGTTACCCATACCTATGTTAATTTTTTTAATATTCAAATTTAATGTGTTCAAATTTAATATATGTTTTTTCATACGTAAGAGCGAAACCTATTTAATTCAAATAGGGAACATTTAAATTATATATGTTGCATATTAAAAACCCCATTTTAGTTAATTACACTCCGTGCTTTAATACAAAAAATTTAATGTTTGGTTTTAGATTAGTGATTTGTATTAATATTAAATAAGAAACCCATTAAAATGGAATTTAACGGATTAACGGTTTTTCTTTGTCCCTTTTTCTTCCCTTCTATTCGTTGAAGACACATATACGTATACATGCACATTTTGCAGTGCACACGCATATGAATACATATAAAGATCAATCGCTTCTGCTGCTTTAACAGAAAGCGACGCGTGCCATTTGTGAATTGCGATCGGGATGGTTAGACGTGTTCATATGTAACTCCAAGGTGTGAAGAATGTTTAAATAAGAAAAAGAGTGAGAGTGGCAGTGCAATTAAATATAACAATTTCATTTCATTTAATAATTTGACTGGTAAGTATATGTAGCAACATGTACAAGAACTCTTTTTTCCTAAAAACTGTGGTAGCATACATATAGAGTACATACATACATAAAAATACAACTTGCATACAGATCTACAGGCATATAAGTTAAGTTAAACAAGATACATAAGTGAAATCGGTGAAAACTGTGTAAATATTTCCAATATTAGTTTTACACATTTTAATTCATTTAATGTGGCCTATATATAATGTGGCTTAAATGCATATATGTATATGTGCATTTATGTATGTATGTATGTGTGTACAAAGTACGCGTCGATAGAATCTCTCGTCTCGACGGTTTTTTACGCGCGCAGAAAAAGACAGAGAGTGTCGCTGACCTATAAGCACTGTGAGGGAGAACGAGACGCAGTAAAAAGAAACTAGGAAAACTAAAAAACTTTACAATAGTTTACTAAATGCATACACATAATATAATTCATTATTATGAAAACAATAACGCGTTAACCAATGTTTACAGACAGGAACTAATATGATTGTTAAACACGCCAGCGCATCAGAGCTACACATTAGAACGTCCGAGTTTCCTTTAATTGTAGACCAAATTGTTGCCGTTTTCCCAACTGAGATTGAGCACAAGGTAAGTAAAACTCCTCAACAAGTGTTGTAATTTTTTCTGCTCTATATTAATTTTTGATAAATAGATTTACGGAATTACATTTTAATTATAGAACCTTATATATATTTACCGAATTTTTGTTCAGTATTTTTATTTTGTTTCACGCACTGGCAAGCAAAACCCAACTGGAAAACTGTATGCTAAATACACAATTTTAAAAACGAAACGAGTTAAGCTCGACCAAATTCAGGAGGCTCCTGATGAATGCCAAGAATTCCAGGACAATCAGCCAGAGCTCGACGAAACTAAATACTTAGCGGACAAAACCGAATTAATGAGGGAAATCTCAGACTGTGATTTGGTCATCTAAAACTCATTTTATTCGGCGCAGAGACATCTCTTGATGGCGCAGAGTTTTTAAAGGCATGGCCAAATTATAAGGATTCTCGTGCACCAGCATTGGTAAAATTTAAATGCATTATTTTGACAAAGCCTAGCTTTCAAAACTATTTTCATTTCAGATCCAAATTGACTTTACTTGCACGTTTCCCGGGAAAGAAAATGCATCAGCCTTAAAATGGGAATTTTTTAAGGAAAAAATAAAAATGTACTATGCGTTAAACGTGCATAATCCGAATTGCAAGGAATTATTAAAGAATTTCTACATAGCAGAAAATATTGGCATTTTTAAAATTTTTTTTTATATATTTTTAACCAAATTTCTAATTTGATCCTATAATTATTATTTACTTCACAGATTCCTCAGATTTTATTTTAACAATCTTGCTGCCAAGCATTCTACCATCTAACACATGGTATTCGAC
This sequence comes from Drosophila tani, assembly GCA_008042535.1. Classification (NCBI taxonomy): domain Eukaryota; kingdom Metazoa; phylum Arthropoda; class Insecta; order Diptera; family Drosophilidae; genus Drosophila; species Drosophila tani. The sequence goes on along the minus strand of VNJO01011406.1, from coordinate 10,184 downwards.
AAACACACCAACACGCAAGACCAGGACAAGATACACGATAATTGACTCCCAGTAAAGTTTCATTCTCCACGTGAACACAATCGCGGACTATCAGCAGAGAATTGATGATCTTGTTGGTAAATACAATTCGAATTTAGAAGCAGTTCAACCCTTTATATTTGTGGAAGGCCACAGCGCTACTTGCTTGAAAGCATTTTTTGTTTACTTTGACAAAACTATTTATAGATCTGATTTATTTATCAAAGCCTTAGATATTTGCTTTAAAATATTTAACACATTGAATTTAAAGTACCCACAGGCTTCAGAGTTTCCGTGGACTTTTATTCAACAATATTTCTACAATATTTATACCAAGCACGACAAACAATCAGCAAATTTATCAGCCGTGTTAAGTTTTTTAAAATCATAAACTTAAGCTATGCATCCATGCTATAAGTGCGATGAAACCTTTGAAAATGGAGATTTATTAATTAGACACTTAAAACTTTATCATTTGTTTAAAAAAAACCAACTTACGAAGATCCATTACAATGTAAACGTTACTTATGTAATCAACTTTTTTCTTCTTATAAATGTTTTAGCAAACACATAGAAAAGCCACATGAAGCATTAGATTGTAAAACACAATCTGAAACCATTTCTGATATGCCTAGCAAACAATTTTGATTTTCCTCCAGAAAAGCTTAATGTATCTTTAAATAATAATTCAATTTCGCCTTTTGATCAAATTGATCATTCACATTTAAGAAATGATTATACTCAGTTCAACGAAAACTCTTTTTTGTTCACCCTACGCTTGCACGAAAAGTTTAATTTTCCAAGAAATGAGATTGTTAAAATTCAAAGAATGTGTGAATGAATCAAATCGATTTTGTTTAAAACTGATAACTTACAATATTCAGAATATGTTGTTTATAAGGGGTTGGCATATAAAAAAATTACTGTTTAGCAATTAAAAACGAATGTATAGCTAAGTTCTTTAAAATACTTTCCTGTTTTCGTGAATCTAGTAATATTTATGTAGCCAGTTATGAAATATAAGTAAAAACGTTCTGCAACCATTTGCAGGCATATGAATCTAAAAAAGAAAATGATTCCTTAATTTTAAAAAACATTCACGAGTTTACAAGTCAACCAAAGCACTTGTATGAAATTAATGGAAAAAATTATATTCAATACCGATCTCTGTAATATAAGTTTATATTTAACCATTTATAATTTTGTACTAAATAAATAAAATGTTTTTCAAATAAAACTATAAAAACTAAAACAATAATAGTGATTTTAAAATTATTTTCCTAAATATAGGACCTACCATTTTACATTTTACATTTGACATACACAAATAGTAAAATATTTCAAATAAATACAGATAATATTTATTCCAAATATTAAAATATTTCAATTTAATGTAAATAATAGTTTCATTAAATATTAATTTATTTGAAAATCACAAAATTAATATTTATTTCAATTATTACCATATTTAAAGTAAACATAAATAGTATTTATTTTAAAGAGAAATAAATTAAAATTTAATACGAATCCGACTTGTTTTAAATATGAAAATACTTAAATTAAATATAAATTATATTCGATTTTAATATTTAATTATTTAAATATAATAAAAATAAAATTTGTTTTTAATACTTAATTATTTAAATTAAATATAAATTATATTTATTTTAAATATTCCAAATATTTAAATCAAATAATTCAAATATTAAGAAGTATTCTGCAAATATTTAAAGTCAATACGAAAATATTAATATTCACATTTTAATGTTTAACTAGGCTACGGTAATGGAGACACTTTATACTACAAAATATTTAGATTTCCTTCATATTGAATATGAAATATTGAGATTTACTAAGATTTATCAGTTTGCCGTGTTTGTGATGATGTCAGAAGTTTTTAAAATGACATATGTATGTACATATATTGGTCTCCCATTGTTGTTATAAGTTTGCTTAAAACTCAAATGGGAAAAATTAACAAAAAAATGAATATAAGAAATTAGCTATATGGGATCATTGCTACTTATTTTGATGAGAAAGCGAATTTTCGGAGATATGTGCTGTAACCCAAAATATATCAAGGGCTATACGGCCTAAAAAAAAAATGTTTAACTTTTTTTTTTAATTCAAATTATTTTAAGTTTCCTTTAATGGTTTTAAATATTATTGCATTGTCACATCTTTATATGACTCTACATGTATTTTTACATAAATGTATGTATAGTGCACGTGAAAGGTTAGGTATATGGGATCTTTGCTACTAATTTTAGTGAGTAATATCTCGAGAAAGCGAATTTTCCCAGATATGTGTTATGTACCAAAAGTTGAGCAATCTCAAGGGCTATATGGCCTTGAGTGACTATCAAAATCTTTAGAGCCATATTTAAGAAAACTTCAAAAACTTAAAAAAAAATGGTTTTTATCAGACTATCGTAGCAGATTTTCAATTCTACGGCTGTATATAGTAGTCTTCTTGCGCACCACAGTCTCGGTGCCCATCGTCACTACGTGGACTGCCGTCCACAGTGATCAAACAAAAACACCTCTTAACGAGGTGAGATAAAAGTGACGATGGCACCTTCATCTCCAAAAGTTTCTGATATCAAATTTTGTGACGATTAATAGCAACGTTAACAAAAGTAAATTACAAATAATTCAACTAGTCTCTTATTTCGGCACGCTGCTCTTTAGTTTCAGTGCTAGGTATTTTATAGCTAAAAGTCGAAAACGAATAGATATATAGCGGTTATATACGGTTTTAGAATTACGGTATCAATTTCACTAAGATCGGACAACTATATCATATAGCTGTTATAAAAACGATCGGTCGATTTATATGAATATGGAAAATTCTACATGTAAAATGTAAAATGTACAAAATTCGATATAATTTCAACATTACTAAAGTGGATCGATTTTCAATGATCCAATTGCAGACTGCAAGGGTATACAAACTTCGGTTTACCGAAGTTAGCTTTCTTTCATGTTTATACCCGGTACCCATAGGGTACAAGGGTATTATGAGTAAGTGTCAACCGAGAATGTATGTAACAGGCAGAAGGAGGCATCTCCGACCCTATAAAGTATATATATTAGGGCGGGTCAATTTTTTTTTCGCAAAAATCGTCCCCCATAATCGGAATCTACGAAGAATTCTAAGAATATTTCACCATGAAACCATGTGTCTAAAATGAATTCCTAGCTCGCGCCGTGAAGCTTAAAGATTTCACTATGAGGTACATAAGGTATTTCGAGGTATTTTTGACATTTTAATGTATTTAAAAAAAAGCATACGCATTTTCCAATTATGTTGGAGTCAATTCTGATTCACCTTTTTACAACAAATTTTATATTTTTTTTAATTTTATTTAACTTATAATTTTTTTTTAATTCGACAAAATGAGGCAAACTAGCCATGTACTGAGCCTCATATAAGAAAGTAGGAGCAATGCGTCTGTAACTTTTTAACGAAGTAAGGTATCGGTCTGAAAATTGAAATATATATTCAAAGGCATTTTAAGCAACTAAATAAAAGTAGGCGTGGCATGATAAAAGGCGGAATTTAATTTTATTTTTTATTATAAAGTTTATTTGCTTTCCAAAAAGTAGGTAATTTTTGCATTTTGTTGACTTGGAATATAACGTCATCTTATTAGAATCTCAAGTCTTTCTTTGACTCCATTTGAGGAACTTTGGAACGACTTCTAAAGTCAATGACATAACAGCATCTCGATTCTGTGGCATAACTCGTCGTGAGACATGTGTTAACAACTGCACACATCGTTCGGTGCCCTGAATGTGCGATAGAATTGCTGGATCTGGCAGTGGTACTTCAGCAGAATTTATGTATTCCAACAAGTGATCGTGTGGGATTTTTGCAGTAAATGGAGGTTCAAATAAGATGTCGTCATTATCCAAGTCAACTTAATGCATATAATCGGTGCAATCGAAATTAATGCGATTCTTTTTATAAGATCTAAGTTTGATTGGGTCATATAATTTCTCGCGATAATACATAATTTTATTAATTGCACTTTCGCGAACTGTTTTTCTTTCATCGAAAAGCATTGTTAACAAAATATTTTCTGTATGGGCGAAGAATGCATTGTTTTGGATTGCTTTGTTTACAATTTCTCTTAGATTTTGTGGTAAAAATTGCGTTGATTGAATAAAATTAAATAGAAGTTTACTGCCATATACCACCGAATTAAAAAATTTGACATTAAAATACATCGGTATGTAAACTTTCATAATGAAATAAGCCAACATTTTTAAATTTGTCGAAGGTAAACTACTTGCGACATAAAGACGTAAAACTCTGCTGGCTTTTGTTAACCAACGAGAATGAACCATTTTTCCGGGTTTCATTGGCAAGATCTTCTGGACACAAACCTTCCGATACAGCTTTGGCTATTCGATAGAGATATAAAACGTCTGTCGAAAGACTTTTTTCATCTCTATTATCCATTGCTGGAGGCATATTCCCAATGAAATGGGTTCAAAGTCAGGTATGGCCTAAAACAAAATGTTTGTTTTAATTTGAAAATGCTCTATTAAAACTTGGCTCTTACCGGAAGCTGTTCACAGGTCTCAAGTAACTTCATCAAAGTCCCACTAGCTGTACGTGGTCCACTTGTAGTTGCATTTTCCAAGCATTGAACAAATGGCGAAATGGAAGTTCGTTAAAATGCAACAAACAAACAAACCAATGTAATGGTTTATTCAATAAAAGTTCAAATTTTCGAATAATTCCATTTTCAATTCCAGTATTGGTGGGTTCTCCATCACAGCAAACTCCAATCAAGTTACTAAGCTTTAATTTTTTTTCCATAAAGAACTCCCATAATTGGATTTGCTTAGTATTGGAATCCTCAGCATCAACTTTTATGTGCCCCAACAGCTTGCCTTGCGGTTCCTTAAGAATCACAATATGAGACTCCTTTTGTACTCTCGGATGGTATTTTCCATTAACTTCATTCCGTGTCAGAGCGTCATTTTTCCTGCCATCAAAAGAAAAACCTAGTAAAGCTGAATCATTATGCTGCATACGTCGAACGGTCTCCCTGTATTTCATTTTTTCTCGTCCAACTTTGGATTTATCCATAATAATTGTCTCCCCATTTTCATCAGTAAATCCAATGTCTTTAAATAAGGCTGTAGCCAAACAGGAGGCAACTCTGTCGGAAATGCCGAATCTATCACACATCATTGCGAAATTAAATGCATCGTATCTCTTAGCGTAAGGTCCCCGTTTGTTGAAACTCAGATCTTTTGCTGCTGGCATTGCAAACTCAAATTCACCTTCGATGTTCATATGCGCAGATTCGGGTCTATAAGAAGGATCAGAGCTTTCTGGCAATTCGCTTGACTGTTCATCGACTATACTTAGCACGACTTCGGGAATGGTATTCCTTCTGCTGGTGTGTTGGTCAATCATGAACATTTTCAAGTGGTCAGGAATTAATCCGCAGGAGCACGGCATTGTTTTCTTACAACTGCATTTAGCGACATAAAACAAATCATTTAAGCTTTTCTCAGTAATTGAATTAGTTCAGTAATTAAATTAGTTCTAGTAATGTTTTTAACTTCTCGCTGATATTTTTTTATAAATTTATTAAGCTTTCTAATGATGCTTTTTATATTTATTAATTTAATATTCGTCTTTCTCCAAATTTCAATTATTTTGTCAGCAATCATCGGAGTAAGGCTTGCATAAGAGTGTTGTTTTTTTGTTTGCTGTTTATTGCGATCACTCACGTAAAAATAGTATTTAAGTACATCCCGAAAAGTTGGCAAATTTAGCTCGGAAAATTCACTAGGTACACCAATGATATTTGCGATCTGCTTTGAATTGAAACTTGATGCAGACATCATAATAATACTGTCAATTTCCGAATTGTTAATAGACATCGCTGATGATTCCATAATTTTATATCATTAGCACACATTTCTTTGTTAACAGTCAAATACTAAGTGAACCAAATTTATTACACGAATTTAGAACTGATAACAATCTTGAACTTTATTTACTGCTAGTCTATGGTATTCAATGGCTATTTTCGAAAGAGGGATAACTTACCAATAGGGACTGATGCTCTTGACTGCCCCCACACCTACGCCACTGCCGTTGGTTGACAAGTTTTATCGCAAAATTAATTATCATTTAAATAAACTGTTATAAGAGGAATGCAAAAAAGCTTCACAAAAGCTTTAATATTATTATATTTATAAAGCTTATCTTTAAAAAACTTCTTAATATAATAATATATTTCTTTGCAAGCAAATAAACTTTATAATAAAAAATAAAATTAAATTCCGCCTTTTATCATGCCACGCCTACTTTTATTTAGTTGCTTAAAATGCCTTTGAATATATATTTCAATTTTCAGACCGATACCATACTTCGTTAAAAAGTTACAGACGCATTGCTCCTACTTTCTTATATGAGGCTCAGTACATGGCTAGTTTGCCTCATTTTGTCGAATTAAAAAAAAATTATAAGTTAAATAAATTTTAAAAAAATATAAAATTTGTTGTAAAAAGATGAATCAGAATTGACTCCAACATAATTGGAAAATGCGTATGTTTTTTTTTTAAATACATTAAAATGTCTAAAATACCTCGAAATACCTTATGTACCTCATAGTGAAATCTTTAAGCTTCTCGGCGCGAGCTAGGAATTCATTTTAGACACATGGTTTCATGGTGAAATATTCTTAGAATTCTTCGTAGATTCCGATTATGGAGGACGATTTTCAGAATTTTTTGGACAGGAACAAATTGACCCGCCCTAATGTACATACTTGGGCAGTCTGTCCAAGTTCACTCTATCTCCAGATTTAGCCAATCTGATATAGAGATCGCGATTGGCTAAGAGCTCAGAGCGTATGCATAAGAAACAATAAGTTTGGGGTTCAACCTATTGTTGTTTTTGGGGTGCTACTTACAAAGAAAAAAAGTTCTTTATACCGGGTACCCATAGGGTACAATGGTATTCTCTCTAATGCGTAAACTCACCACTACGAACTTTAAATTTTAGAGTTCCTCAAAAACAATAAACCTTAATTAAGGCCAAACTGGCAGGTCAATATTAAATCCATTTACGTTAAAACGATCCTCAAAGAAGAGTCAAGGGGGTGTCGATGATGTTATTGACCACTAGTTTTCTTAACGTGGTTGGGTCAAGTTTCTTCTTAAAACAAGAAACCCAAATGTTAAGTCCCTCCCCATCCGATTTAATTAACGCCCCCATGTCTAGATAAATGCTTAGAATTTCATTATTAAGTTCTGCTTACCTTTAGTTATAATTATCATCATACCTTTTCATAATCATGGCAACCTTCAGTTTTTATACCCTTGCAGGGTATTATAATTTAGTCCAGAAGTTTTCAACACAGTGATGGAAGCATCTCCGACCCCATAAAGTATATATATTCTTGATCAGCATCACCAGCCGAGTCGATTTAGCCATGTCCGTCTGTCCTTCTGTCCGTTTGTCCGTCTGTCTGTCCGTTGCTACGCAAACTAATCTCTCAGTTTTTCAGCTATCTTAATGAAACTTTGCAGATAGTCTTCTTTCTGTTATAGTTAGTATATATGTCGGAACGGCCGAAATCGTACCCCTATATCTTATAGTTGCCATAGGAATAAAAGGAATATTAATGGAAAAAAAATTATAAGTTCTCTGTTTTTCAACGTATTTTTATAAATTTCATGATATCCCTGTTTTTTAAGGTTCTTAAATTACGTTTTTAATTTCATACGGATTGGACAACTAAATCATATAGCTGCCATAGAAGCAATCGGTCCATTTATATGAATTTGTAAAATTCTTAATGTTAAAAAATTGTACAAACTTTGTTATTTTTTCAATTTAACCAAAATGAATCGACTTTCAATGATCCAATTGCAGATTGCAAGGCTTACCGAAGTTAGCTTTCTTTCTTGTTCTTCTTAAATTAAATTCATTATTCTTATTTTCTTTCCTTATCATTACAGGTACCTTACTTAATTATTTATTCTTTCAACATATTAATTCAAAAACTTCATTATTTTACTGACTTTAATTTCGTATGACTACACCCAAAAAAAAAACAAGAGTTTAACCTCTCTACGCGTTGTCTTAAAAGTATACTCAAGTAGTTTAACGGGTTTAGTATAAATTTTATACTTCAAAATATCAAATGTTTACTCCAAAGTTTAGATTTTATACTCTATAGTTTCAATTGTGTATGTTTGGGTATAATTTTTATACGAACCTACATCGATAATTCGATAACATATCGCGTTAGGTGGAATTTAGTGCTTTTCTGTTTGTCGCGTTAGTGATTATTCTGAAGTCTTGGTCCAGATGAGTATAAAATGTATACTTTCGTAGTATCAAATTAATAAGCATCTTATTAAGAAATTTTTCATACTCAAGAGTATAGAATTCATGTAACAATCGTATAGGTTCTATGATGATTTTTTTTTGGGTGTATAAATTATAAATTCTATTATTTACATTTTAACTACTGTATTTAAATTACTTTACTTTAAATTATCGATGTTTATTTCTTTCATATCTTTTTAAACTTTTTACTTTCTATTCGTTAACACAAACTCATTTCCTTCAACAATACCAGCTGAAATAAATCTCGTCATGCATATCAATAAGATGAAATAGTGAAAGATAACATAGGCAAATCAATAGTCTTTCTCAGCCACGCCAATTTATATTGGTGCCAAAAGATCACTTGCTATTATACTTGCTTACTGTACATACTATATCGAAACCGATTCAATGTTACTCTTACGATTTACTTCTGTTTATGTCTTCGTTTTGAGAGTGCATGTTCATTTTTGCTTTTGTTTTTGTTTCCGATGGCTGTTACGTTTTTAGAAAAGTAGAAGAGAAAAACTCATCCGCACCAGTCGCTTGAAGGCCCTTATGTCGCCCCAGAGAAGATGATCTTCTATTTATATGTTTATGACAGGTTACATAAAACTATTGACGAGCGGAATTATCTTCTTTTAATGCACTGTTACGACTGGTTGTTTGTTGTGGAAATGTTTTTGGTGACTAAGTTAAGTAATTGTTTAAGTTATTTTAACTATGTTATTTTTATATTTTATTAATTTAATTCGTCTTATTTAATATATGTGGTTTTAATTAAATTGGGGTTTAACTTTGTTATTTTAGAGTGTTTGTTTTTCTGGTTGTCAAATTACGAAGCCTTCTAATTTCGCCTATTCGGGATCGCTGCTACTATTTTCTTCGGGTTTATGAACTTGATCACTTGGCACACCTGTCGATGGGAGTTCGGCTTGCACTGGTCTGGACATATTATGGAATAGCCAAATCCCGATGCGTTGAGGTTGGAGGTTACGTGCTCGTGTCAGTAGCTTTGCTGTCGATGCCTGCTCTACGTAGACTCGTAGGTGGCACGATCAAAGCTCCTTGGCTAGTCTGAATGACTTTTTAGGCGATATGCTAAGCGGAGAGGAAATTTTATCAGACTGCGGCGCAGTTTATGGGATATAATAACTTTACTTTTTGTCTGCACACACATTAAAGAATATTGACAATTTCGCAAGGTTTAGTCGGATATTGTCTCCTGTTGCCTGGACGATTGGCTGTCGTGGGTTTTTAAACGTTAAGTTTAGAATTTTCATTTCAGCACAAAAGTCGCGAAATAATTACCTTGCTTGGCCAAAGAGGGACGGATGGTTCGATATGAAGTGTTTTAAACCACTGGCTTAGTTCAAATTGGTTCGATGCCTTTGGATTTTTGATTTCCACGTTTTTCTTTTTCTCTTGACCCCTCTTGTAATTGTATGTGTACGGGAAGCGATTAGAACTACTCGTATGCACGACTTAAAACGGAAGGACAGGAAATCATTCGGTACTGGAGTGAAAACCATTTGTGAACCCCAATGCAACCATTAACCAGTCGAGGATCCATGACCACTTTAGAATGACAGTCAACAAGGAATGCTTAAGGAAGAGTGAGCACAAGAGATCTAAGCTGTGTTGGCCGTTTTCGACAGCCGTCGCACAGTAGCGCCTTTTCTCATTTTGCGTTGCTAAAATCGTAACTTTTGAACCAAATAAGATAATCAAATAATTTAAACGGCATTTTACAGGTAAATGTTGTAAAATTTGTATATGTATTGGACAATATGCC
>VNJO01011400.1:0-17432 GCA_008042535.1 Drosophila tani | reverse complement strand
TCTGCGGACCGATGCCGTTGGCGCATCCGTTTCATCCGAACTGTTCCGCAACGGCATGCTGGCCCTTGGCCTGAGCCTTGCGATGATCCTTGCCTATATCTGGTTCCGCTTTGAGTGGGAATTTGCCCTCAGCGCCGTCATTACACTGGTGCTGGATCTGACCAAGACCATGGGCTTTCTGGTGATTACAGGTTTTGAGTTTGATCTGGTGATGGTGGCGGCCATCCTGACCATCCTTGGCTATTCGACCAACGATAAGGTTGTGGTGTACGACCGCGTACGTGAAAACCTACGCAAATACCGCACCATGCCGCTGCGCGAACTGATTGATCTCTCCATCAACGAGACCCTCAACCGCACACTAGGCACCTCCTCCACCGTCTTCCTGGCCGCCCTGCCCCTGGCCCTGTTCGGCGGAACCACCCTCTCCGGCTTCGCCTGGACAATGCTGTTCGGCATCGTGGTAGGAACGTCCTCCTCCATCTTCATCGCAGCCCCGCTGCTGCTGTTTATGGGAGAGGGGCGGTTGAAGCGAGATGCGAAAACAGCAGAAAAATAACTCTATCTATTAAAAACTGATCTCTTCATTGCGTTAAATATTAAAACAATGAAGAGATCCTCTATTTATTCAGTTTTCACAGTAAAATCTTTTAGAGAAGCCAAGAAAATACGCCTTGCGCGTGAAGGTTTAGCTTTTCTTTTTCTTGACTCGGCAAACCTGAAAACATCAACACAAAATCATTATATGTCACAAAAGAGTCAGAAGCTGACAGCCAGTTCCACGCACTATCAAAATCTTTTACTACGGAAGGGTCGCTATGGAAGCTCGCTCCTATTTCTATTTCAGCTATCTTAGCTCTTTCCCATAGGGATTTAGTCTCCCGGTTCACATCCACTGAATTTCCACTCTCTTTTGGAATAAAGCACATCAGCTTCTGCGTTTCTGGAGAACGTAAATAGATATATTCCTCCCCCTCATGTTCTATATTGTAACTATATGCAAAATTTTTCCTATTTTCACTAATAATATGGTATTTAATGTCAGAAATATATCCATCAACAATACGAACTAAATATACAACATCTCTGTTTTTTCTATATATAATTCCAAAAACTGGATAATCACTAGGAACTTTTACCAAGTGACCATCTATATTATTAACATAGAGACCCTCTCCATCGTTCGAAAATATTTTATAAATATCAGCACCGTCTTCGTCAGACGGTTGAGAATATTTTATCTGTTTGAACAACACATCATTTCGCTCTTTCTTACATTTTGATATGTAAGAGTTTATAATAGATTTCTTTTCCGAAAATAATATTTTATCAGCTTTATTACAAATATCTTCTCTTTCGGAGAAAAATATTTCATTTCGGTCAAAATGATTCCAATAATTTGTTGTATTGGATAGATCCACACCTATCCGCCTTTTAATTCTTCCAATATAATGTTCCATAGAACGACAAATGTAATGATTTACACATGCCCCTTCCCACGTCACTTTTTTTGTAGCTCCATTCCATGCAACCTCTTGGCCTAAAGCATCCACGTAAATCCCCGAATTAATAATAAATTTATGGGGATTCTCATAAGAAAGCACAAGTTTTTCAGGTCTTACAATAGATTTTACAAGTGCATTGTCACCAAAATCTTCCCTGGAATGATGCTTGAATGCTCGATAGATAGGAACATTATCTTTCAAAACTCGACTTGAACTGCCAAATATTCTCCAACTCAATGCTATCGCACTACAATTTTGGTCAAACCCATCTAAAAATTCTACAATACTAGGCGCACTTGAAAGCGAGAGATACTCATCTCCATCAAGAAATGCTATCCATTCATAATGATTTTTCGCTTTTTCAGCGGCATCAAAAAAAGAATCTCTTTGACGATAATAAAAATTTCCTTCTTTTTCGATATTCGATCTATAATATTCTATGTTTACTTTATCAGATATACTTTTTATTACCTGATAAGTTCCATCAGTCGAATAATCATCGTAAATATAAAATTTTTCTACTCCTAATGCAGAATGCCATGCTATCCACCCAGCAATATCATGCACTTCGTCTTTAACAAAAAGAGCAATAGCTAATTTTCCTATCGGCCGCATTACTTCTATCCCGTATCTAACAGATAGTTTTACCTACACCATCAAAAGAGAGCTTAACAGGAGTAATCAGATATCTCCATCAGGCGAACTCCAAAAACACCTATTGCGACTTTTCCATCGGAAGCAATATCAACGGGTTACGCTTTTTATATAATAACCTGTTTAGTTTTCGAGTTTGCAGACCTAGATAGAAAGATCGAAGAACCAACCTCTCAATATAGCCATTGGGCCGACACACTAAATAACGCATATATTCGTGGCCATACACCCACGAAATTTATAGTTAAATATTGTATTATATTCTATATAATACTTTAGAAATAAAACAATTATTCAATATGATAATTTATTTTATCTCAATCCATTCCTTGGTCCATAACTTCACAAATGAACTCCGTGACTGCTTATTATCGACAGCCACTCTCAATCGAACGCAGAAAATGCTCCCCGTTAATTTTTGCAAATCTGATATTTTTATAAGAAGGCTCCTTCTCCGCCATCAGCACACTCAGCAAGGCCATCTGATCTGCTTGAGCCAGTCGAATGACGTCCTGTGGTGCAAGGTCGCCTGACATCACCCTTCCCCGCGCCATGCCGTGGGCGATGATATAGCTATATATCAGCGTGGTTGGTGTGGGGGTGATTTTGACCGTTGCCATCGGGGCTTGGCACCCAGCCAACAGGCTTACGCCGACCATGGTGCAGCATAAGCCGCGGAAACGGCGCAAAAAAAACGGAAAGGCAGACACAGGGTGCTTCATATAGGAAGCGTAGCCCATATCCGCCTTTCCGGGAATAATCTCTTCACGCAGGAATGCGTGTCAGAAATCAGACCTTGCGGGCTGCAAGCTCATCACGGATCTGCTCAAGCAGAACTTCCGTTTTGGTGGGCGGCGGCGGTTCAGCCGGAGCAGCTTCTTCACGCACATGCAGGCGAGTCAGCGCCTTCACAACCCAGAAGATCACCAGAGCCGTAATCAGGAACTGGATGACCGTGTTCAGGAACAGGCCGATGTTGATGGTAACAGCACCAGCCTTCTGGGCTTCTGCCAGCGTGGCCAGATGCGGTCCCTTGAGGGTGACAAACAGGTTGGAAAAATCAATCCCGCCAATCAGCAGACCGATAAGGGGGTTGAACACATCCTTCACCAGGCTGTTGACAATGCCGGTGAACGCCGCACCCACAATCACACCAACGGCCAGATCAACCACATTGCCGCGCATAATAAAGGCACGGAATTCGGAGACCCAGGTAGGGGTATGCACCCGAGATTTAATATCAGCCATACAGCAGAACTTTCCTTCGCATCTACAATAATGTGTGTCTGTACCAACGTTGCGTGGTATTTCACAAGAAAAAAGGAAAATTGCGGTAAATTTCAGCTCTTCCCTGATACTTTTTTGCCATGCCGTTAAATGTTATAATACTAAAACACTCCTAACAGCCGCCAACATGCAGGTTTCTGCGGAAGAGTTGTTGATCCCGCACGCACAGATGGGTATATGCACTCGCACGCATAGCCCGGTCGGCATCGGGACAGCTTTGTTTGAACAGAAAGACTCATCATGAAACCCGGCATTCACCCTGAGTATCACGAAATCAACGTCATCATGACCGATGGCACCGAATACAAGACTCGGTCATGCTACGGCAAACCCGGCGACACCCTGCGTCTGGACGTAGACACCAAGTCTCATCCGGCATGGACAGGCGTGCAGCGTATGCTGGACACCGGGGGTCAGGTGGCAAAGTTCAACAAGCGCTTTGCTGGTATCGGTACCCGCACGAAGTAATACGCCACCTTCTTTCAGGTCGTATGAAAAATCTGGAGCCCCGCCCCTTGAAACAGGGAGCGGGGTTTTCCACGTTTAGCTGTGATGAAAATGCCCGGCATGGGGTTTCATCATACCACTAGATCCGCCGGAGAAGCCTGCCGTAAGGGGGCCAGTTCACACTCCGGCATGACCTTGCTGAACGAGGAGGTTTTCTTATGAGCTATGATTTTGCACCGCTGTTCCGTACCGCTATCGGCTTTGACCGACTGGCGCAGGTCATGGATACCGCAGCCCGGAACACGGCCACCCCCAGCTACCCCCCCTATGACATCGCCAAAACAGGGAATGACAGTTACGCCCTGACAATGGCGGTAGCCGGATTTGGTCCAGATGATATTGAACTTGTCGTTCAGGACAACACGCTGGTTGTTTCTGGTCGCGTCAGCGAGCCTCAGAATGAAGGGGAAATTCTGCACCGTGGTATCGCCCGCCGCGCGTTTGAACGCCGGTTTGCCTTGGCGGACCACGTTGAAGTGACCAGTGCAGATATGAACAACGGCCTTCTGCGCATTGCCGTAAGACAGATCATGCCCGAAGCCCTGAAACCGCGCCGCATTCCGGTGCAGTCCGCAGCACCGAGTGCATCTCCTGTTGTTCAGCCTCCGGCAGCAGCGGAAGGAGCCAATACATCAAGCCCTGCACCAGAGCTTCCCGCAGCGGCTGCGTAACTTTTTACAGCAGGAACCAGCACAAAAAGGAGGGGCTCAGGCTCCTCCTTTTCTGTTTGATGCATTTGCTTCTTGACCTATGCGGGGCGGTCCCCCCATATCGTCGCCAACTCATGCGCGCCGGCAGGCACGCGGGCCTTCGGACAGGTTTCCGAACCGTCACTTTCTCCGGTGCCTGCGCAAGCGCCGCCCGACGACAGGATGGAACCAATGACGACCCTACCGCTGATGCCCAAGGCCACCGCCGTGTGGTTGATTGAAAAGACAGCCCTGAGTTTTACGCAGATTGCCGAATTCTGTGGCATGCACCCGCTGGAAGTACAGGCCATTGCTGACGGTGAGGTTGCGCAGGGAATTGTCGGGTATGACCCCATTGCCAACCGCCAGTTGACGCAGGAAGAAATCCGTCGCTGCGAAGCAAATCCTGATGCGAAACTGAAAATTCTCTCCTCTGGCAATCCGGTCAAGCGCCGCTCAAAAGGGGCACGCTATACGCCTGTTGCCAAACGGCATGATCGTCCAGATGGCATTGCCTTCCTGCTGCGTAATTTCCCGCAGTTGGGCGATCAGGAAATTGTCAAACTGCTGGGCACCACCAAGGACACCATCGCCAAGGTGCGCAACAAGCAACATTGGAACACGCCCAACATCAAACCGCGCGATCCGGTGACCATTGGTCTGTGCAGCCAGACCGATCTGAATGCCGCCGTAACGGCAGCCACGTTGCGTCTGGAACGTGAAGGGCAGGAAATTCCGCAGCCCGCTCCCATGCTGGATGAACCTCATGAGCATGAGCACGGCACAGTAGAAGAGTAATATACGGCATGTCTGGCCGGCATTAGGCCGACCAGACACTCTGTTGATTGGAAATTTTCAGGCACACACGCCCGTAAAGTTTCCCCTCCCCTTTTCTAGCGGAAGGGGAAGCATCATCAGGAAGACAGGCGCTCGATTTCTTCCTTGAGGCGAAGCTTCTGGAGTTTGAGGGTCATCAGAACCCTAGCATCGGGTCGGGGTCGTCCCCCTTCTGAAGAGATCTGCTGATCAATCCGTGAGTGGCGAGATTTAAGACTTTCAATCCTCGACAGGAGCGTCATCGCTGCCTCCATTCGGTTGATGGTCACAATAGCGTAACGCACGTACCCCGGAAATTTTCATGTTTTTTTCATGAGACAAGCATTTTAGGTATGCACTAAAGTCATATCTGTTTTTTTGCTTTTTGACGCTGGTTTCCTCTCGGAACATGCGCAAGACTGCGGCAGATACGGCTCACACGCCACATACAGATCATCCATCGGTGCATGATTCGTCATGCAGGAGACCAAGTAATATGCTGAAAGACCGCGATTCACTGCTCGGCCAGCTTCATGAACTTCGCAGTGAACATCGTGATCTGGACACCATCATCAGTCGGTTAACGCAGGACCCCGCGCCAATAGATCAGCTTCATCTCCAAAGACTGAAAAAGCGCAAACTTTTGCTGCGTGACCGGATTGCATGGCTTGAAAGCCAGCTTATCCCCGATGATATTGCCTGACCGTTTTTTCCTGATACTGGACGCAACCCCACCGTGAGCGAAACCTCTCCCCTGCCCGCAGCCACCAGCCAGACCACCACGCCCGAACCCAAAGTGGGCATTATCATGGGCAGCCAGTCAGACTGGGACACCATGCGTCATGCGGACGCCATTCTGACTGAACTTGAAATTCCGCATGAAACCCTGATTGTCTCGGCGCACCGCACGCCAGACCGTTTGGCTGATTATGCGAAAAGCGCAGCCGGGCGCGGGCTTTCGGTTATTATTGCCGGCGCTGGGGGCGCTGCACATCTTCCGGGCATGTGCGCGGCATGGACACGCCTGCCGGTGCTGGGTGTTCCAGTAGAATCCCGTGCCCTGAAAGGCATGGACAGTCTGCTCTCCATCGTTCAGATGCCGGGTGGTATTCCTGTAGGAACGCTGGCTATTGGCTCTTCGGGCGCCAAAAACGCTGCTCTGCTGGCAGCCGCCATTCTGGCATTGCAGGAACCGGAACTTGCCGCACGGCTTGAAGCCTGGCGTGCTCTGCAAACGGCCTCCGTTGCCAACACTCCCATGACAGACGAAGAATGACCCCGTTTTCCTCATCTTCCGCCAGTGCTCCTCTTGGCCCGAATGCCGTTATTGGTATTGTCGGAGGCGGCCAGTTGGGCCGTATGTCCGCCATGGCTGCGGCCAAGCTGGGTTTCAGAACGCATATTCTGACCAAAGACCCCAACAGCCCTGCCGCGCAAGTTTCGCACGGCGTTACCCTCGGCGCGTATGATGATCTGAAAGCACTGGACGCCTTCGCCCGTGGCGTGGATGTGGTGACGTTCGAATTCGAGAACATCAGCGCCGACGCCATGGACTGCCTCTCCCAATACTGTCCCGTGCGGCCCTCCGGCCATATTCTTCGCATCAGTCAGGACCGGCTGGCGGAAAAGACGTTCTTCACGGAAAATGGCATCCCGCTTGCGCCATGGCATGCGGTTACGGATCGTGCGTCTCTCCATGCGGCGGCAGAAGCTCTTGGCCTGCCCTTTATCCTGAAAACCACCCGCAACGGATATGACGGCAAAGGCCAGAGCCGCATTCATCACCCTGCGGACCTTGAAACTGCTTTCAATACGCTTGCTCCGCATCCGCTGGTAGCAGAAGGCATGGTGGATTTTGCGTGTGAACTGAGTGTGATGGTCGTGCGCGGTATAGATGGCACCGTCCGCTGTTTTGATCCGGGCATGAACCGTCATCGTAATGGGATTCTTGACCTCACATTGGCTCCGGCCCCCGTTGAACCTGCCATCAGTGCCCAAGCGCAGGCTTTGGCCGTGTCCATTGCAGAAAAACTTGATCTGGTGGGTATTCTGGGTGTGGAAATGTTTCTGGACCACACCGGCGCGCTACTGGTGAATGAAATCGCACCACGGCCACATAATTCGGGCCACTGGACCATGGATGCATGCCCGGTCGATCAGTTTGACATGCATATCCGCGCTGTAACGGGTATGCCGCTTCCTCCTGCCATCCGCCATTCAGATGCCGTCATGAAAAACCTGATCGGGCCAGACGATATGGCACTATGGCCCAAGATTATTGGCACCCCCGGCCTTCTACCGCATCTCTATGGCAAGGAAGAAGCACGGCCAGGCCGCAAGATGGGCCATGTGAATTGCATTTTCCCATTTGGTAGTCTGCCCGGAGAACTGGGCATTCAGGATGCTCTTGGCCCTCTGGCAACATCTTTGGCCGCCGAAGAAACCCAAGAGACGCAGGCTGAACCCATTTCTTCCTGAAGCCCGCACGGAAGAAGGATCTTAAAACAGTCCTTCTTCTTTCAAACTGATCAGCCGCGCTCTTCCAACAATTACATGATCTTCAACCGTTATCCCCATCAGGGTAGCTGCCTGAGATATCCGGTGGGTCATGACCACATCCTCTTGAGAAGGAGACGGGTCACCACTGGGATGGTTATGAACCAAAACCAGAGTGCTCGCCTTTAATTCCAGCGCACGGCGTATGACTTCGCGCGGATAGACCGGGGTGTAATTCACTGTTCCGCGCGCCTGCATTTCATCCGCCAGCAGGCAATGCTGCGCATCCAGAAACAGCACGCGCACCTGCTCTACCTGTTCCTGCGCCAGTATTGCCCGCAGGTAGGCGTAAAGCTGATCCCTATCCGCCAGCACACCGTTTCGCTTTACGCGATCCCGTTGCAATCTTATGCCTGCCTCATGTGCCAGTAGAAAATAGACTCGTAAAAGGCTGTTCGCGCCTGTTACCTCCTCCATTTCCTGCAGTGGCGCGCTGAGGGTTGCCGCCAGAGAGCCAAAACGCTGCAAGAGCGCTTTGGTCAGGATGTCGGGATCGGTAGAGCGCGATGCGACTGCGGCAATCAGATGCGCCAACACCTCTGCATCGTCAGGCTGTTTGCTGACCGGCTCCTCTGTCTCTCTTTTCTCCCCCAGCAGATGGTTCAGAAAAGGAATATCCACGGGCTGCATACCGCGCAGGGCCTGCCCCATATCTGCAAAGCCCTTGCCTTTCGGCGCACCAGACTTTGTCGCCCTTGTTTTTTTGAACGGTGATGTCTTCTTCACCACTCCTGCCCTACAAGCCGGAAACTGCGCCATTCCCCATTTTTCAGCACCAGATGATCATGCACGTCCACCGCCAGCAGCGGTGCTTCTTTCAGCACCATCTGTATGAGCGGCGCATCCATCCCCATCTGATGATCAAGCCCCATGGCTGCGGGAGTAAGCCTTATGGTGATCAGGGCAGACGCATGTAAAGAGAGGGCCCGTTGCAACAGGAACGCAACAGCCTTCCGCAAAGCTTCCGCCGTTGCTTTAGCCGTTTGCGCCTTGCTTGCCCCTTGCTGAAAAACAGGAGCCTCATCGGCTGCGCGCACCTCCTCGTCCGACAGCAACTGATTGCGACTATCCAGAAACAAAACCCGCATCTGGCCTGCCGGCAGAGTGGCATAATGCTCATCGCAATATTCGAGCAACGCATCCCAACTGCCAAGCGTGAGGCGCGCCTGCTCTTTCGGAATTGCCATGCAGTGCGCCACACCTGGCATCAGAGTCAGCAAACGAGCAGATGCTGGCCCTACGCCCTGTTGTCTCAGGGCGTCAGCAGGAGCTTCCAGCACTGCGGCCAGAGAACCGAAATGATTGATCAGCGCCTTGGCCTGGGGTTTGGTATCCCGCCGGGGCACGCCCGGAAAGAGAAGCATTTCCAGTATTTCGTAATCCGCAAGTGAGGCCGCTCCTCTCTCAAGCACACGCTGGCGCATGCGTTGCCGGTGGCCTTTGGGCCCGGTGCTGGCAAACACCGGGTCACCCGCCACCGGAGCCGCTTTACCCTCAGCCCCCTCTGCTTTTTCTCCCGTAAACGGGCCGTTCATTCCCTCACTCCGATTGGCCTCAGCCGTGCAAGACTATATAAGGACCACGTGACTACATCCGAACACCCCTCCTCTCCGCTTTTTTCATCATCATCGGGTGAAGGCGAGTCCTATCTGGCGCGCCTGAACCCGGAACAACGCACGGCGATTGAAACAACCGATGGCTCCCTGCTGGTTCTGGCTGGAGCGGGAACGGGAAAAACGCGGGTGCTTACCACCCGCTTTGCCCATATTCTGCTCACAGGCCGCGCCAAGCCATGGCAGATTCTGGCCGTGACCTTCACCAACAAGGCCGCGCGTGAAATGCGCGAACGGATCGGGTTTATTCTGGGCGAACCCGCGGAAGGCCTATGGCTGGGCACGTTCCATGCCCTGTGTGCCCGCATGCTGCGCCGCCATGCGGAATATGTGGGCCTGACACACAGCTTCACAATTCTGGATACGGATGATCAGTTACGCCTGCTCAAACAGGTGATGGAGCCGTGGCGCATTGATATCAAACGCTGGCCGGCACCGGGCCTGTTAGGCGTGATCCAGCGCTGGAAAGACCGGGGCCTGACGCCCGAACGCGTAACTGACACCGAAGATTCGGATTTTGCGGACGGTCACGCCCGCGCCATCTATGCCGCGTATCAGACCCGCCTGCGCCAGTTGAACGCCTGTGACTTCGGCGATCTGATGCTGCATGTCACGGAAATTCTGCGCACACGCCCTGATGTGCTGGACCAGTATCACCGCCTGTTCCGCTATATTCTGGTGGATGAATATCAGGATACCAATACCGTTCAGTACCTCTGGCTGCGGTTGCTCGCCAAACGTTCCGGCGCGCCCTCCAACATCTGCTGCGTGGGGGATGATGACCAGTCCATCTATTCTTGGCGCGGTGCGGAAGTTGAAAACATTCTCCGCTTTGAAAAAGACTTCCCCGGCGCGCAGATTGTGCGGTTGGAACGCAATTATCGCTCCACCCAGCATATTCTGGGGGCCGCGGCCGGCCTGATTGCCCATAATGGTGAACGGCTGGGCAAGACCCTCCGCTCCGGCAAGGAAGACGCCCGCGGCGAGAAAGTTACTGTCACCGGGGTGTGGGATTCTGATGCAGAAGCCCGTGCCGTGTGTGACGCAGCAGAAAAATTCAAGGCTCAAGGCCACTCACTGGCAGAAATGGCCATTCTGGTACGCGCTGGTTTCCAGACGCGCGCTTTTGAAGAACGGCTGGTGCAGATTGGCCTGCCCTATCGCATTGTCGGTGGCCTCCGCTTTTATGAACGCGCGGAAATTCGGGATGCTTTGGCCTATATGCGCGCCGTGCATCAGCCCGCGGATGATCTGGCATTTGAACGAATCATTAACACGCCCAAACGTGGCGTTGGCCCTGCCGCTTTGCAGAAATTCCACGCCGCCGCCCGTGCCAGAGAAGTACCGCTGTCAGCTGGAACGCAGGCCCTTCTGACTGAAGGCGGCGTAAAAGGTAAAATGGCGGATCAAGTCCGCAAACTGCTGGACGTACTATCTACCACGCGGGACATTCTGGCGCGTGAAGGTCATGTAGTGGCCGTGGAGCACCTGCTTGAAGAAAGCGGCTATCTGGATATGTGGCGGAATGACCGCTCGCCAGAGGCTCCGGGGCGGCTGGAAAACCTGAAAGAACTGGTACGCGCTCTGGCCGATTTCGGCACGCTTGGCGAGTTTCTGGAACACGTCGCGCTGGTGATGGAGCATGATGAAAATGCAGGCGAAGCCAAGCTCTCGCTCATGACCCTGCATGGGGCCAAGGGGCTGGAATTTGACATTGTCTTCCTGCCCGGCTGGGAAGAAGGCGTTTTTCCCTCCCAGCGCACGCTGGATGAAGGCGGCCTGAAAGGGCTGGAGGAAGAACGGCGTCTTGCCTATGTGGGCATTACCCGCGCCCGCAAACACGCCCTGATCTATCATGCTGGCAGCCGCCGCATTTACGCCAACTGGCAGCCTTCCATGCCCAGCCGCTTTCTGGACGAACTGCCCGAAGAGCATGTGGCCCGCCAAAACGAAGGCGCGACCCAGCGCCGTGGCCTGAACCTGTCTGATTCGGTTTTTGAAGGCGGCATGCCTCTCACCAGCCGTCGGCGGCAGGACCCGCTTCTGGCGGAAACAACCCCAGCCTTCCAGCTTGGTGACCATGTGCGCCACCCCCGGTTTGGCGTGGGTATCATTATCGGTGCAGACCGGCACCACCTTGAGGTCGTCTTTGAAAGTGGCGACACCAAGCGTCTTCTGTCCTCCTTCATAGAGAAACTTTAATGGCCGCTCCTCCCCGCAGACACGCTACCGCACTTGAAACGGTTACGGTCACTGTTCCTGAAGCGGCTGTTGAAGCCTATGAAAACGCCATTGGCAGCGTATGCACCACGGTTGGTATTTTTGAAGCCAACCCGGAAGGCACGTTGTGGCGCGTAGAAGGTGTGAAAGACGTTGGACACCGGGATGATGACCTCGCCCTTGCCCTGACCCTGGCAGAACTGACCAGCAGCGTAAGCGCGGACCTCAACCGTGTTCCGACAGAAGCCGAGGGATGGCTGGCGCGTACCTATGAATCCTTCCCCGAACAGGAAGTAGGCCAGCATTTTGTTGTTCGTGGCACCCATCTGCCAGACACCCCCAGCCCCACCCGCATTGTGCTGACACTGGATGCAGGCGTGGCCTTCGGGTCTGGCGAACATGGCTCTACCCGGGGGTGCCTGCGGGCTCTGGAACGCATTGCGTACCGCAAACCCCGGCGCATTCTTGATCTGGGCTGTGGCTCCGGCATTCTGGCCATGGCTGCAGCGGCCCTGTTGCATCAGAAGGTTCTGGCCGTGGATATCGAACCATGGTCCGTGCGGGTTTCTGCCGAGAATGCCAAACGCAATGGCTTGAGCCGCTCGCTCATATGCCGTCTGGGCAATGGCTGGAAAACGCCGGAAATCCGGCATAATGCGCCGTATGATCTGGTCTTCGCCAACATTCTGGCCCGCCCCCTGTGCCTGATGGCCAAGGATCTTGCCCAGAATCTGGCCCCCGGCGGCACGGTCATTCTGGCAGGGTTACTCCGTACCCAGATCCGCATTGTCCTGGCNAGATCCGCATGGTTCTGGCCGCACACCGCAGGCAGGGGCTGGTGCTGGAACACACTTTCCTTGAAGGGGATTGGGCCACACTGGTGCTGCGTCGTCCCTATGGCGCTTCCGCCTGATACGCTCCCTTCCCGGCCTGTGCGCTCTTCCACCGCACGGGCCTTTCTTTATCGGCCCCCACATTCTTCCCTGCGAGGTTCCTTATGCCCTCTTCTTCCGCCACTCGCCTGAGCGCCTTGCGTAATCTGCTCAAACAGAACGGTCTGGATGGGCTGATTATTCCGCATAGTGATGAATTTCTGGGGGAATACACGCCAGCCTGCGCAGAACGGCTGGAATGGCTGACCAATTTTTCCGGCAGTGCGGGCGCGGCAGTTGTGTTGCCAGAAACTGCTGCAGTGTTCTCTGATGGCCGTTACATCACCCAGATGGATCAGCAGGTGGATAAAAGCTGTTGGGAACGGCAGCATATCACCCAAACACCGCCTTCTGTGTGGTTGGCCAAACATGCAGCGGCCGGTAGCCGCATCGGGTATGATCCGCGCATCATGAGCAGTGCGGAACTGCGGCCTTTCCAGAAAGCCGCCAAGTCCTTCTCTCTGGTGCCGACAGACGGCAATCTGATCGACCGCCTCTGGTCGGACCGCCCTGCCTTTCCTGCGGCTCCCGCTGTTGTTCATCCACTGGCCTATGCTGGCGAAGACTCGCACAGCAAACGGGTCCGTCTTGGTCAGTCTCTGGCGCAGGCCGGTCTGACTGCGGCCGTGTTGAGCGATTCCGCATCCATTGCGTGGCTTCTTAATATTCGTGGCTCGGATATTCCCTGCACACCTGTCGTTCTGGCATTCGCCCTTCTTCATGCGGACGCCACGGTTGATCTGTTCCTGCAAGCCAGCAAACTCCCTGCGGATGTACGGGAATGGCTTGGCCCCGATGTGCGAGTGCATGATCCTGCAAAAATGGAAGCAGTGCTCGCTACTCTTGCAGGCCGGACTGTCGCCGTTGATCCCGCTACCAACGCGGTATGGTTTGCAGAAACCCTTACCCGGCACGGCGCAATCGTGCAGGAAAGTTCTGACCCATGCCTGCTGCCCAAAGCGTGCAAGAATACCGTGGAGCAGGAAGGCACACGTAAAGCGCACCTGAAAGATGGCATCGCCCTGTGTCGTTTTCTGCACTGGCTGGATACGGATGGTCAGGGCACCACAGAACTGAAAGCCGCTGCCAAGCTGGATGCGTTCCGGGCCGAAGGGGCAGACTACCGGGGTGAATCCTTCCCGGCCATTTCAGGGGCAGGCTCAAATGGAGCCATTATTCATTACCGCGTCACGCCGGAAACGGATCGCACGCTGAACGCCAACGAGGTCTATCTGATCGATAGCGGTGGGCAGTATCCGGAAGGCACAACCGATGTCACCCGCACGGTATGGACTGGCCCGGACACTCCCCCAGCCCCACTGAAAGAAACCTTCACCCGTGTGCTGAAAGGCAATCTGCGCCTTGGCCGCGCCCGTTTCCCGGTTGGCACAACCGGCAATGCGCTGGATACGCTGGCACGATTCGACCTCTGGCAGGCCGGGCTGGATTATGACCACGGCACGGGCCATGGCGTGGGCAGCTTCCTCTCCGTGCATGAAGGGCCTGCCCGTATTTCCAAGGTTCCGAACCCCATTGCCCTTCAGGCAGGCATGATCCTCTCCAACGAGCCGGGTTATTACGAGCCCGGCGCTTACGGCATCCGGCTGGAAACACTGGTTCTGGTGCATTCCCTCCCCACACAGGAAGGCGCACGCCCCACCATGGGGTTTGAAACGCTGACACTGGCGCCATTCGACCGTCGCTTGATTGATCCGGGGATTCTCGGGGCGGAAGATATGGCCTTACTTGATGCCTACCATGCGCAAATCTTGGCTCTGATTGGCCCACATCTGCCTGAAGACGCCAGAAAATGGCTTGAAACGGCCTGCGCCCCCCTCAACAGGGCGTGAGGCAGAGGCGAAGTTGCGACTGGTCACGCAATTGGGAATCGCGTCACCAGCCGAACAGGCGCAGAAAAGCTGCGAAGTGAAGGGAGCTTCTAGAATGACGACAGACAGCAAAACCATCCCCGCTACTCTTATCGCCGGCGACGGTATCGGTCCCGAAATTGTGGAATCGGTGATCGAAATCCTTGATACGGTTGGGGCCCCGTTTGAATGGGACCGTCAACTGGCCGGTATGGCCGGGGTGGATGCGGTCAATGATCCGCTGCCAAAACAGACCATTGAGAGCATTCGCCGCACAGGCCTGGCACTGAAAGGCCCGCTGACCACTCCGGTTGGTGGCGGCTTCAAGTCCATTAACGTCACACTGCGTCAGGAGTTCGGCCTGTTCGCCAACCTGCGCCCGACCAAGACCATCGTTCCCGGCGGCCGGTTCGACAAGATCGACCTGGTTCTCTTCCGTGAGAACCTTGAAGGCTACTATGCCGCCATGGAGCACTACATCCCGGTGGGTGAAGACCCCAAGGGCATTGCACTGAGCTCCGGCTTCAATTCCCGCGCGGAATGCCGCCGCATTGTGAAGTTTGCGTTCGAATATGCGGTCAAGAACAACCGCAAGACCGTAACTATTGTTCACAAAGCCAACATTCTGAAGCTGCTGACCGGCCTGTTCCTTGAAGAAGGCCGTAAGGTTGCTGAAGAATACAAAGGTCGCGTTGCCTTCAACGAACGGATTGTTGACGCCTGCGCCATGCAGCTTGTCATCAACCCGTGGCAGTTTGACGTGATTGTCACCACCAACCTGTTTGGTGACATCCTGTCTGACCTCACGGCCGGTCTTGTTGGCGGTCTGGGCATGGCTCCGGGCGCAAACATTGGTGAAAAAGCCGCCGTGTTTGAAGCCGTTCACGGTTCCGCACCGGACATTGCCGGCAAAGGCATTGCCAACCCGCTGGCCCTGCTGCTGGCTGCCGTCATGATGCTTCAGCACATTGGCCGTCAGGATCTGGCTGACCGTATTGATCTCGCCATCAAGAAAGTCATCACGGATGGTGGTCTGCGCACGAAGGATCTGGGTGGCGATGCCACAACCAAGGATCTGACCGCGGCCCTGAAACAGCAGCTCGTCTGATTTCAGGCTGACAGAACGGGAGGCAGGCTTTTCTGCCCGCCTCCCTTTTCTTGGCCATCTGTAATTTTACTTTTAGATTTCACTCTTTTTACAAATTTCAGATCAGATTGCGTATCATGCCCGACATGATACCCAGCTTTTCCGGTCAGTGGCCGCTCCTCCGGCTTTCCCCTGCCTGTACCATTCGCGTGTCTTCGTCCACGCCTTCGCTTTCGCACGCACTCGAAACAGAGATATCCAACCTCTGGGCGCAGGCTCGCCAAGAAACGCCCGCCTTGTTCAATGGCTGCGTCTTCACGGCTGACCGCGTTACCGCCACCACCATATCCGGACACTGGACAGAATACCGGCGAGTTTTTGCCCAGATGAAAAACCCCGCTCTTTTTCCTCATCTGCGCCTGCAATCGTTGGCCGTGATTGGTCTTCTTGAAACGCCTGATGGATACGTTCTGGGCCGACGGCACCCTTCCTCCCTCTATCAGGGAAATTTCTGGCAAAGCCCCCCGGCAGGCAGCATTGAAAAACGAGGAGAATGCGCGGATGCCTCTCTGCCAGAGCAAATCCTGGCCGAAGCAGAGGAAGAGCTTGGGCTAACAGCGCATGACCTTACCGTAGGCGCCCCACAACTGATCTGCCGCCATCCGGGCACCCGCATTCTGGATATCGGCCTTTCCCTTCACACCTCTTTACCCTTCAAAGAAGTGGAGGAACGCTGGCGCCACTCCGCTAATCAGGAATATGACCAACTGGCGCTTGTACACAAAACAGAAACCGCAAACTGGNNCCGCAAACTGGCTCAACCGTCCCGATCTCCTCCCCACCTCACGCGCCTTGCTGGAAGCCGCCCTCCCATGAACCAGCCACCTTTGCCTCTCCAAAAGCAGGAGGAACACGCCACGATCACGCCACACCTGGTTATGATTATCGCTGCGGCTTGCGGATTGATTGTAGCCAACCTGTATTACGCCCAACCTCTGGCTGGCCCTATCAGTGCCGCACTCGGGATGTCTGCCAGCCAGTCTGGTCTGATCGTTACCATGACACAGATAGGATATTGCGTTGGTCTGCTGCTGATTGTCCCGCTGGCTGATCTGCTGGAAAACCGTAGCCTTATTGTCTGGATGACGCGACTGGTAATGCTGGCGCTCGTGGCGCTTCCCTTTTCAAACCATCCCCTCCCGTTTTTGCTGGCTATCGGGCTGGTCGGCATTCTCTCTGTCGCTGTGCAGATTCTGGTTCCGTTTGCGGCTCACCTAGCCCCTGAAGCACGACGGGGACAAGTGGTTGGCAACGTCATGAGCGGCCTCATGATGGGCATCATGCTGGCGCGGCCGGTTTCCAGCTTTGTCACACAAATTTCGTCCTGGCAGACTATCTTCCTACTCTCCGCCGGGGTCATGCTGGTTTTGTCCGTGGTGCTCCAGTGCGTCCTCCCTCAGCGACACCCCAGAACTCAAAGTAGTTATGCCGGTCTTCTGCTCTCAATGGTTCATCTGCTTGGCCATACGCCCGTTCTGCAACGTCGAGCCTTTTACCATGCCTGCATGTTTGGCGCGTTCAGCCTGTTCTGGACTGTCACACCACTCCTGCTCGCCCATTCGCCCTATCTATTTTCTCAAGGAGAAATTGCGCTTTTTGCCTTTGTGGGCGTGGCTGGAGCTATTGCGGCCCCGATTG